>JAJHSJ010000017.1:34151523-34227448 GCA_021015155.1 Magnolia officinalis | reverse complement strand
ATTCTCTCCCTTATGAGAATTCCAGTCAATTTCAACGAACTCCTACAACCGGAATTTCTTTGCAGCCTCCTTTTCAGTCCCAGTTCAACAAACTCCATATAATGGGAGCAACCACTAGGTCCAGCATCCTCTAAGTAGGAATCATAGAGGTGTCAACAAGGTCAACTATTACGAGAAGGATGCAAGGAAGCTTGGCAAGGGGCAAAACCTCTCTCATCTGATCCCTCCAAAATCGAGCAACTACAAGAGATAGGAAGAAAACTACAGAAGGCAACGTGGGGTAGATTTCTCATTCACTAAGTTCAGGATCTCTATCATTTCCCTGATGCAAAGGTACCTATAGGCTTTAAGGTACCATATTTAAAAATATGATGGTTTAGGATATCTTATAGACCCTAAGAGCATTTTGTGGAGAGCTTAAGTCGTGGCAGACAATGATTAAGCATTGATCCGTCTATTTCAGAAGTGCTTGAAAGGCAATGCATTAGAGTGGTACACGTCACTGGACTACTATTGAATCAAAACTTGGGAACAACTTTCCCAAGCATTCATTCATCGTTTCACGTACAATCTTAACGTAACACCGAGAAGAGTGGATCTTATTGCCTTAAGGCAAAGAGACGATGAGTCAATGTCTGCTTATGTTAGACGGTGGCGGGCCATGACCGCCAAAATGAAAACACCCCATAGACGAGGAGGAGCAAATCTCCATGATCGTCCACTTGGCAAACCCGAATATATCTGGATACTTGTCTCACATCCATATTCCAACTTCACATAACTCATCCGCATTGGGAACAAGTCGAAGCCAGAATAGGGGCTGGGATGATCTTTCCTTGGTGGCTTCATCAGGCTTCCCCAGTACAAACGATAGTGGAAGGAGGGGAGAATGGTAATGGAAGTATTCTCGTCCCCCATACAAGGAAGAAGACGATCTTGTTGCCTCCACCAGAGATGCACCATTCGCCCCTCAACAAGGACAACATCAACCACAACAACGAAAGCACAGATGGAACCCACAATACCCCAATCAAGTTGGAAAATGGGCATGGTCCGGGAACCTAGGCAGTTCACACAGATAACAAAACTTACAATGAATGCTAACCGTGCTAGTCCAATGACAACTTCTTACCCACTTTCGCCTAGGTCTGCACCAAACCTTTTATCGCCGACCTTCGATGAGATGAGTATTGCGCATACCATCAAACTAGGGGTCATATAACGAATCATTGTTTCACCTTAAAACACATGGTCCAAAACTCGATTGACCAAGGAAAATTTGCCATTACGACTCCTACACAGCTAAGGCAACATACTCTTGAATCCTCTGCCACAACATCAAGCGGGTCCCAGTACATCGGGCACCCATACCATCAATCTTATAAGGAAAGAATCTCCTCTCCATCCGGTCCAATTTGTCCATACCATTGACTTTCATTTTGAGTTTGAATCCCTCATCTTGCAAGGGGCACCCATAAACAGTCCAATCTCCATGCCCCTAAATATACAAGGGGCATTTTCGATCAATCCAGTCTTCGCACCCTCAATCAATCAACAACATCCTCGCTCCGGTAATCAACCAGGGGCACACCCTGCTAGTCTTTGCACCCTCAGTCAATCAATGGGATAATCTCCCTGCTTTAGTAATCAACTAGAGGCATACCTTACCAGCTTCAATCAAACAAGGGCACGCGCTACCAGCTTTAACAACCAACCAAGGGCACACCCTGCCCTCTTTAACAATTAACGAGGGGTACACCTTGCTTGTCTCAACTTCAACCAACCAGGGGCATACCCTGCCTGTCTCAGCTTCAATTAAGAAGGGGCACACCCTACCTATCTCAACTTCAATCAACCAGGGTATGCCTTGCCGTGCTTCTTGCACCGTCATCTGCACAAGTACTATCTGTCGACAACTAGGGTAGAAGTTCCAACCATCTAGCAACAACAACGAGAGACAGAAGGTGCCCGTCCTCCCAGCCATAGATGTACAATACTCCGATGAGGACATCACATACCATAGTCTCAACTTCGAGATTGCAAATTACATTCCTCTTGCATGTCTCATCGGATCAAACTAAGTCTTCCTTCCTGGCGAGCACCAAATCTTCTACTGCCTACTGAATATCAAGGCTCGACTCCGGTCATTAAGGATCGAAAGAATGTGAACAGAAGAAGAGTAGGATATCAACATCCTCCACGCAAGAAACCAAAGCATAGGGGCACCGTAAGCAAAAATGTTGTCAAAAGGAGGGCAATCATTTCACCTACACATCAATCTCATCTAATGATATAGAAGACTCGGACAATGGGGATGAATTGCTCCCAATTGACTGGACCACAATCCGGTCCCACACGAGCTGAAAGAACTCAAGGAGTTGCAATCCATCAGGGACGAAATAGGAGAAATCACATCCGACACTAACTAGTGACGCTGCCAGGTGGCTAGGAGTTGATGCTATGTGGACCACACCATGATGTATGTGTTTTATCCATGCAGTCCATCCATTTTGAAAGATAATTTTAGGGTTTGATCCCAAAAATGAGGTAGATCTAAATCTCAGGTGGACCACACCATGGGAAACACATTGTAATTGAATGTCCACCATTAAAAATCTCTTAGGGCCCACTGTAATGGTTATTTGACATCTAAGCTATTGATTAGGTCATACAGACTTGGATGAAGGGAAAAAAAATATTTATTGGCTTGATCCAAAACTTTTTTGCCCCCATGAAGTTTTTAATGGTGGGCGTTCAATCAACACTGTGTGGTCCAATTGAGATTTAGATCAACCTCACTTTTGGGCTCATCCCATAAAATGATCTGGAAGAATGGGTGGACTGCATATATGAAACACGCATCATGATGGGGCCATAGAGCACCGACCACTAGCCATTGGCTAGTTGCAGGGTGAGTAGCCAATCCGTTTCCACGAGCAGTGACTCGGAGGGCTATTTTATCCACACCGTACATCTATTTTACATATATTTTACGTATAATACCAAAAAATGAGGTAGATCAAAGACACAAATGGACTACACCACAAGAAGCAGTGGTGATAATGACACCCAGCGTGATGCTTAATTGCTATCCAACCTGTTCATCCGGTACAGTGCCTCTCGTAGAGGCTGGATCACAGAAATCATGACGATCGAAAACTCAGGTAGGCCTCACCATAGGAAACAGTTAGTACGAAACACCGACCATTGGTTTAGTGTAGGTTCTACAGTACTGTCTGTATTTAATCTAATCCAAACATCTCACTCGCTTCATCGGGATGAAAGCATTACTCAAAATCCACACCATTCAGAAACTTAGGTACATAACACGTGAACTTAAGAGGCTTAGGTATTCCTGTGTAGTGGACCTCTGTGGTAAAGGGTAAAAAGTGGCTTTGTACCTGATGGACGGTGTGGATCTCATGGACGTGCAAATCTGTTTAACTAACGGAAACGTTAGTGAGTTTTCCTTCGACCCGACTTTCCTATAGTAACTCCTGTGTAAAGAAGATTTGTGGGGCCACCATGGTATCGGTATGACATCCACTCCATGCATGAATTTCAGTAGTATGGGTGAAAACGCCTGCCATTAAAACCTTCCTGAGCCCATTGTCATGTTTATATGCTATCCAAACCGTTTGTAAGGTAATAAACAAGGAAAGATCCTAAAACTTTTGTGGGCCCACAAAGGTTTCAATGATGGGTGTTCAATTCCACCTGTTGTTGGTGGCGTGGCCCCTTTTTAGTTTTGGATCTACCTCATTTTTTGAAATTATGTGCTAATAAAATGACTGTACAAGCTGATGGATGACATGACAATAGATATCATGGTGGGCATTACATACCTTCAGCCTACTGAGCCTATGGGTTACAAGAAAGTCATATCCGCGAGGGTTTGCTAATTCATCACATGGACTCAAGCCCTATACAGCATCATGTGTCATAATGTGACATGATCCGATTATACCAATATATGATTTATAAGTTATATGGTATTCTATGATAAAATTCACGTCATTTCACCCATCAAATGCACCATAGAATATTGAAACAAATTAAGACTTTAAAAAAAAATGTACAATTGTGGTAAAGGATAAATAATTGGACGCCTAATGAGTCAGCCTCTATTAATTCCAACCGATTATTCTATTTTCTATTTTGCATTGCAGTTTTCCATATAAATATGTTTCATTTCCACATCCCCATTTGAAAATAACTCATTTGAGTGTTGGAAAACCTGCGGAAAACCGTGAAAATGAAAGGGAGAAATAAGAACTATTAAAAACTCATTTATAGCAGTTAAATAATTCACTACAACAAAAAAATGCCTTTGCCAGTGGCAAAAAAAAAACACAAGCACTGGCAAAGGGGTGCGTCGGTAAATGCTTCATCGACGCTAATTAATATTTCCTTGTGCTTTTTGGTCGCCGTAATTTAGTAGTTTTTTACAGGCGCCCTTCCTACTTTTTACTAGCGCATTCTGCTGGCCGCCGTAATAACGGGAAAAACACAGGCAAAAATCAAAAAGGCGTGGCAAAAGTCTGTTCAAGTGCTGGTAAAAGTATTTAAAATCACGGTTTTTAGCGACATTTAATCACGGAAAAAACACTGATAAAAATATATGCAAGCGTCGACAAAAGTCTTCCGAAGGGCAATAAAGATTTGACAAGCTCGCTTCAAAGCTGTGCAATCCACAGTGTAGGCCAATAAATTTTTATTTTTTATTTAATTCAATAAAAAATGTTGCTTCTGTATTCTCAAAAGCATCTTATTCTCTCAGGCATGGACTTAATCCAATATGTAAACAACCTGTACATGACTAACCAAATCTAAGATTCCAGTCCAATAGCCAAAATGGATCAGAAGACAATAAAAAAGGGAGAGAAGGAGAGAGAGAGGGAGAGAGAGAGAGAACAAAACACAACTGTGTTTCTTTCAAGTCAAAATACAAGAGCTAAAAGCTAAAAACTGTAGTAAGTGTGGGTGTGTGTTACTGCCTCCCCGTTAGACCTTTGTACAATTGTTTACAACTGTATATATACTACAAAAAATAAAATTGGAAGAAGATATACTTTTGCTACTCTGTAGACATATACACCCTACATACGATCTTTCCTCCTTTTAAATCAAAAAGGGATAAATGATAGGGTAGAGTTGGTACAATGGAAATATGGTATAACACCCCCAATAACTAACCAATCAGAACCATCCATGGGGTTGGCCAAGTTTCCCTAGCCATTCTAGCAGCATTTGCAAAGGAGAATAAGAACACAAAAAACCAAGAAGAGTTTATGGTCAAAGGTCTAAAAAGAAAGGAAGAAAGAAAGAAAAATCTGATGGCTGGGATTATTCGGTGGGGCTTGTGGGGCTCCTTGCAACACAAGATCCACATACAAATAGGCACATATACTAAAGAATTTTTAAAAAAAAAAAAGAAAAAAAAAAGAAAAAGTAAAAAGAAAAATCCATGAACAAAGACCCAAATGCATATAAAAGAAACACAATTCTTTATCATGCTTTCATGTTTCCATTTTCACCTTTAATGAAAGTGAGATATTGTTGTTCTGTTTATGGGAGATGATTCTACAAAATTAAGACATGTAATGTCTCGAAAAAATCCGTACAAAGATCCGAGTTCCACCTCAGGCAGAAATCACTCAGGACCAAATCCTTTAGAAATTAGACGAGAATTAACTAAGTGTTAAACGAGATTATCTGTGAAATTAGCTTAGATCACTTTAAATATGATCTGCAAGACCTAAAACTTGTAGAATCAATAACGTTATATTACCCTGAAATCTAGGATCAACCTCTAAACCCAGTTGCTCTCGGGAGCACATTGAAACTCCATCTCGGACCTGGACCGCACGTTGAAAGTCCGATTACCACAAAACTATGCTGTTATGAACGCTTTACTGGGCTTGAAAATCATCTCAGGAATCAAATCCAGATAGTATCCAGAAACGTACAACTTGAGCCTGGAGTGAAGTGTGTGAGAAACATGAATATCTTTAGAAAATGTACTCAGATTTAAGTAAACTGGGCCGTTCGCTTGTGGGCCAATTCTAAAGTTTTAGACCATCAGAATCTGACCCAAATACACCCTCGGATCAGGAAAAATTTCATACACTTGTCAGTGTACTTGTGGCCCTGATCGAGTGGCGATGACCGTTGAACTGAAACTGGTCCTCCGAGGTCGTTCCGTAAATCCGATCGGACCGAAAACTTAACCTGACCTAAATCCAATGTCAGGAAACTTTTCCCATATCGTATGCAGAAAAGGGGCCTCCAGATGTGCTCCGTTGGACCGAAACAACCACTATTTGGCTATAACCTAAGTATGCCATGGCCATGGGGCCATTCCCTTCAATTCTGGGCCTTTACCCACCCCTCTCTCATTCCATACGAATTCTAAACCCTAAGAGAGGAAAGAGAGAAAGTGAAGGAGAAAGTGGAGAAGTGAGAGAGCGAGTGTGAGATAGTTCCTGGGTTTCGATCCCACTACTCCACGTACATAACTACCGCTTCCGTGTCGCTATACCAGAGATTCTGATTCCGTTCTTGGGTAAGAAACCCTAACCCTAACCTATTTTAGAAATCCAAATACGTAGATCGGTGAAATAACTAACCCGTTCTATTGATTAGGTATTCAAAGTCTAGTTTACAAGGCGGGAGTGTTCAAACTGAATCCGTTACGAGTTTACCGGTGAAAGGTACAGACTATAAACATTTAGGTTATGGTTTTCAAGGCTGTCAATGACGGTTAATGATTTATAACTGACTTGGTTGCCATTTCTCATGCTAGATACGATGTTTCCTTCGCTTTATAGATATATATTAACTATGTTGAATATAGTGTAATTCATGTGTGTGTTAAAATGTTTGAATGGGTATGGAATCTGGATTCATGCTTGCCATGATTATCTGTCGTAGATATATGATTGTTGTATATGTGACAACTCCTTGGTGAAAGGATTTGCTCTAATACATGTTATGACCAACATACGCCATGTATGTTGAAGTGTGTAGTCTAAATGTTTGTAAAAATGTTTGAATAAGTATGAAATTTGTATTCGTGCTTGCCATGATTATCCGTCGTGGATATATAATTGTTGTATATGTGACAACTCCTTGGTGAAAGGATTTGCTCTAATACATGTAATGACCAACATACGCCATGTATGTTGAAGTGTGTACTCTAAGTGTTTGTAAAAATGTTTGAATGAGTATGGAATTATGATTTGTGCTTGCTATGATTATTGATCGTTAATACATGATCGTTGTATACGTGGCTACTCCTTGTGAAAGGACTAGCTATAGTATGTGTTTTTAATGAATTTATTACCTGTATGCAATATGTGTGATCTAAGTGTTTGATAAAATGCCTGAATGAGAAAATGCTTGATGTAATGTACTTACTGAGAGTGTTGAGATAGGATTCTCAATTCCCTTATATATAGTTACAGTGTCCTTTATGCAACCTATCTTACTACTATGTGATTTATAGATGAATGCCTATGTATGATGACATGTGTGGTATGTGTTTGTTGAAATGCTCGAATGAGATTTATATTTAAATTTGGTAGTCACATGCTATCTTTGACTATCACATGTGAATGTCATTGCTTGAAGTGTGATTGGGGCTAGAATGTAGTCCAGGCAATCGATAATGGTTTATTGTCGGTGGCCAAGCTGTTTTAGCCACGACGGATATGTCCGATGAATCTGAGTCGTATGGTGATTACCGACAGTGGTTAGGCCACGAGGGGTGCGTATGCGCTCCATGTTGATTAATTCAACGTACGCTCGTACTAGTCGAGCTTGTCAAGTAACCCGATTGGCCCAATGTATGTTCACCATGTATGGACGCTACTGCTTGAATCTAAGGTACCAAACTCACCAGTGAAAAGCCTGTTTAACCTTGGTACCTCGATCCGCTAAGACTCATGAGTCGGGCATGGTGGTATGGGATACCGTGGTCGAGCTGTCGGCCTATGCTGGGGCGACGAGCCTCCCCGTAGTGTCCAATAAGCAACCTAAACTCGTGAGCCGAATACGGTGGTATGGGATACTGTATTCGAGCTGTTGGCCTACGATCAGGTAATGAGCCCGTAGTGACCTTGAGTATACTCTAAGACTACGTTAAGGCGACGAGCTTTTCGTAGTAATCTCGAGTATAAACCAAGCCTGCACTGAGGTAACGAGCCGCTCCGTAGCTACCTGGAACTGTTCTTCGTATGTGATTAACTAGGATTGATGACCCTAGATGGATCAATGTTTGGGTAAATGATATGAAGGGAGGTACCTTAGCTTCCCAATCCTGCTGTATGAATATGCCTAATTAAGAACTTGACTAATCACGATCATGCACCGCACTGCATGTGCTTTGGCGAGGAAGCGCACGTTTCGGGAGGATGTCATGCACGAACGCGAGATGAAGTTGCTGAGGGAGTGTAGGCGAGTGCATGCATCATTATTGCATACCGTTCTTTCATTAGCAAGAGTAATCTAGGACATGATTGCTGTACTGCTTTATCATTACTGCTTGACTAAATTGATAACATGTTAACCTTTGCCTTATAGTTACAATGAGTTGATCACTCACTCCCACTCTGGGACAGTGTTTTAAAACACCAACCAAACTCTTTTATAGTTGCAGATGATGACACAACTTATGAAGCGGAGCCTGATTTTTATGACGACGAGGAGGAGTTCTCGTATATGCAGTACTCTGGCGGGTTCATATAGGCTGCATTCTGATCGTCGGGGCTATAGAGATTCCATGATGTAGACGGACCTACGCATTTTGATATTTTGTATTTTGAACGATACATGTAATTGTTTAACTTGGAACATGATTATACTCTGGAGACGCACCACCACTTATATGTTTTATACATACCTATCATGGTCTTTTGCTTGCGTAATTTAACTGTCTCTGGGGTATGATATACTGATTTGGTATAATCCAACTAATGTTTAGTGCACTAACACGGACAACATTTAATCATCATTATCCATGTTGCATAGGTGATGCGTTGGAACTCTGGAGTTGAACTTCTGCTCAACCCCCAATTTTCAGGGCGTTACAGGACAAGAACCCGCCTTCATCCCACTGTCACCATCTGTAGTTTCAACCCAATCACCAAAACCAATAAAATGAGAATCACCAATAGCTTCACATGTTTCTACTCCTATGCATCAGAAATTCAACTTGGATAGTGCTTCCTATTTTGATGTATTTTATAAAAGCAAATTGATTCAAGGAGAAAAAATAGAAATTTTAAATTTTTACTGAATTTCATTAACAGTGCAGACCTCCACATGAGGCCGCATTCGCCAACCTGCGGAGAGCATTAGAGCGTGGATCAAGCGGTCCACACTAATAAATTGTTAGGCCCGAAAATCATGCCAGTTCACTCATCAGGTGGAACACATTTAAAAAAGAACATTGAACATTTTAAAAGAATTACCAGGAGTCTGCATTCAACTAAAGCACGTGGCCTGCCCAATGAGTGTACAAGCCTGATTCTCAGGCCACATCATCTACCCGGCAGGGCCCATGTCATGCACTGCTCTAACATCAGGGATGGATGCATGTGGGCTTAGCAAAGCATGTACTAAATTTCTACAGAAAAAAAATCATCCGTCTATCTATGATAGTTCCACTGCAAGATCTGCATGGGATATACATGTATGAAAGGAGAGAAAACAAGGCTTACATTGGTTTTCTACATCGTATCTCCAGTCATAGGCAATGTCTTCAGAAGTCTTCTTGGCTGATTTTGAGGTGAAGACCAACAAACGCTGGTTCTCACTAATGGTATCATCGATGATGGGTCAATCTTGCCTATTTTTAGGCATCCCTGATACCGGAAACCAAAATTTCCTAAGGCCGGCGGCATTGAATACCTTAGTTAGGCCTTGAGGTGATGTGACAGAATCTTCTATGAAGATTGTGATGATCTCCGAAGGGTTGGAATCGAGGAACGCTAGAATTTATTTCAGCATATTAATAACAGGTTGTTGTTAATCAGATAGGTTAATCAGAATTCAATCATTTCATTAGATTTATATAAAAGGAATCAGCTGCGACTTACGAATGCTGTCAAATTGTGGCATTGGCCTCCAAAGGAGTGGCACAACCAAATGTCGTTGTTGAAGTTGTACATGTCAAGCATCAACCCTCTAACACCATTCTACAATGATTCAAAGTATAAATAGCAGCAACTAAAAAAATAATATCTTTTTTTTTCATACCCTTTTTTCTTTTTGCAAAAATAATACTATATTTGTTAAGAGGGACATCTTGTTCATGAACATTATACAATAGCAAGCATGTAAATCATATCTTCTATCTAATTGGTATACATGCACATTTTTTTGAACCACTCGACTGATGTTCAACTCCTTCATGGGCCATTGCCAAAAATTTCACTGACTGAATGATCCAACTGTTTGATTGTTGCAACCTTTTGTTTTAGGGGCAGTAGATTCTAATTTCATGTACCAATTCGTCCTTCCTAGAAACACACATATAATAAGAGAAAATTAGAGAGAGAGAGAGAAAGAGAGAGAGAGAGAGAGAGAGAGAGAGAGAGAGAGAGAGAGGAGCTGAGTCAGATATGGAGTCACACAAAGCATGTTTCAAAGTCATTCGATTGAGCGCATACTTTACTTGTGAACAATGAAAAAACAGAGAGGAGTTGAAAGATTTTTTTGTATTTGAGACAACCCAAAGGGGTTGAATATATAGAGATTATAGTCATCTATACAAGGAAAATAATAAAATTAGAATCCTCTACCTATGGAAACGAACTATACAAGGTATACAAGGCATGTGAGCCTATCTAACATCCCCCCTCAAACTAATGCTGGTCATCGACAAGAACTAGTTTGCCAATTAGAAATGAGCGACGTGCAGAAGTGAAGTGAGGGACTTGGTGAGAATGTCGGCAATCTGATCATGTGATGCAACATGTGGAAGAGAAATGAGCCCAGACTGAAATTTCTCGTAGATAAAGTGACAGTCAACTTCAATATGCTTCGTCCGTTCATGAAAAACAGGGTTAGAGGCAATCTGAATGACACTTAGATTATCAATATGGAGTAGAGTAGGATTCTGCAGAAGAATGCCCAAGTCGGAAAGAAGTTCACGTAACCAGACAAGCTCACTACACGCAGCGGACATCGCCTGATACTCAGCTTCTGTGCTCAATTTGGAAACAATGGCCTACTTCTTACACTTCCAAGAGATGAGAAAAGTGTCGAGAAAAATAAAGTAACCAGTGGTAGATCTTCGTGTGAGAGCGCAACCGGCCCAATCAGCATCCGAATAAGCACGAAGGTCTAGAGTCGCCGTGGAGGAGAAGAATAATGATCGATCTAGAGTTTCACGTAGGTACCGTAGGACGCGCAACACCGCAGTCATATGAAGAGTCCGAGGAGCAGAAACAAACTGACTGACGACTTGGACAACGTAGGCAATATCAGGGCGAGTCATAGTTAAGTAAACCAAACTCCCAACCAAATGGCGGTATAAGTCGGGCTGCGCAAGGAGATCACCATCGTCACGGCCATATTGAACGTTAAGTTCAAAGGGAGTCTGAATGTCTTCTGATCCGTCAATGATGCTAAGGCGAGAAGATCCTTGGTATATTTATGCTGGCTGACCAAGATCCCACGTTTAGAACATGAATTTTCAAGCCCAAGAAAGTATGTTAAGTGACCGAGGTCTTTAATCTTGAAGGATAATTGCAGAGATTTCTTTAAAGCCGAGATGCCAGTAGCATCGCTACCAGTCAGAAGTAGGTCATAAACATAGACGAGAATAATGACAATTCTGCGAGCAGTGGTGCGCAAAAATAAAGATGGGTCATGACTACTTTGAGTAAAGCCAGCACCTGTAACAACACCGTGAAAGCATTGGAACCATGCCCGAGGTGCCTGTTTGAGGCCATACATGGCTTTCTTTTGGCGACATACCTTATTGGTAGGGATTAAAGAGCCAAAAGGATGTTTCAAATATACTGTTTCTTAGAGGTCTCCATGAAGTAAAGCATTTTTCACATCCATCTGAGCAAGTGGCCAAGAGCGAACGAAAGATATTACCAGAAGAGTACGAACAGTTTTCATTTTGGCCACGGGAGCGAATGTCTCATCATAATCAATTCCGTATTCTTATTTGTATCCCTGAGCGACAATCCGAGCCTTGTATCGATCCAATGATCCATCAGACTTGAGCTTGACAGAATAAATTCATTTGCTACCAATTAGCTGTTAGTCAGTGGGTCGAGTGACAATATCTCACGTATGATTATCACCAATGCCGCAAGTTCTTCTGCCATAGCCTTCTTCCAACAATCATGAGTGGCTGCCTAAGTGTATGAAGTAAGAATAGAGACAGTATCCAGAGTAGCATTCATGACAGACATAGAGCATATCAAGCGATCAGACTCTCGATGTACACGATCTGAACGACATATCGAGGTAGGTTCAGAATCTGCAACAAGTACAGTAGGTTTGGGTTGAGCAATAGGTGGTGGATCTGTATGTGGTCGATGCAAGTAAACTTGCAACGGACGAGGGAGAGTACTCGAGGCAAAAGGAATATCAGGAAAGGTGGCTAGACCAGGAGAGTTGGGGGCGTGCGGAGGAGGAAGAGATGAATGAAAGACAATATGTTTAAGAAAAACAACATGTTGTGAAACCCGAACACGACGAGAAAACGGATCATAACATCAAAAACCCTTCTGAGTTTCTCCAAATCCCAAGTAAATACATTTGATCAATTTTGGAGATAGTTTATTACGCTCACGTGAAGCCAGGTGAACATAACAGACACAACCAAAAACATGAAATGTGGAATATGCAAGAGGTAAGCTGGTGAGAATAAAGCATGGAGATTTACTGTTCAGAACGTTGGTTGGCATATGGTTAATCAAGTAGACTGAATGTAACATTGCTTCCGCCCAGAAAGAACGAGGAACACTCATAACTGTCATCAGGGTGTTGGTAGTTTCAACAATATGACGATTTTTTCGTTCAGCCACCCTGTTCTGTTGTGGAGTATCAGAATAGGTGGTCTGATGAATAATCCCATGACCCTGAAGAAATGTACAAAAATCTATTGAGAGATATTCTCCCTCCTGAGTGTAACACCCTGAAAATAAGGGTCGAGTAAAGCTTTGCTCCCGAGTTCCAACGCATCACTTATGCAACATAGAGAATGATGATTATGATGAGTGCATTGAAACATGAGTGGGATTAAGCTAAATGACATATCATACTCCAGAGTTAACATAATTAGGCAAGCGGAAGACTGCGATAGATATATAAAGTACATAAGTATTTCACAATTTTCAGAGTATGAGTATGTCACCAGGTCGAACATATACATGTGTTGTTTCTAAATTGTGCCAAATATCAAAAATATAAGTGTTCGACTAAATCATATAGCCCTGTAATCCAGTTGAATCAGCATGAGGTCTACATAGACCCGCCTGAGAGCTGAACGTAGGAGAATTCTTCCTCCTAATCCACGAAGTCCATTTCAGCTACATAGACTCCGTCATTTCCTGCATTTACAACAGAATCTGGGTGGTATTTTAAAACACCGTCCCAGGTGGGAATGAGTAGCCAATTCAGTGGAACTATAAAGCAAAGGTTAACATGTTATCAATTCAGTCAAGCAATAATGATAAAGCATTACAACAATCAGGTCCTAGCTGCTCTTGTTAATGCTGGTATGGTATGCAATAATGATGCATGCCCTCGCTTACACTCCCTCAGCGACTTCATCTCACGTTCGCGCATGACATCCTTCCAAAACGTGCGCTTCCTCGCCAAAGCATATGTAGTGCGGTGCATGATCGTGTTAGCCAATACTTAATTAGGTTTATTCATACAGCAGTTTCGGGAAGCTAAGGTACCTCCCTTATATCACTTCCCAAACAATGATTCATCTAAGGTTGTTAATCCTATTTAGTCTCATACGATAGGCAGTTCCAAGTCGCTACGGAGAGACTCGTCACCATCAGTGTAGGCCTGGTTTATACTTGAAGCAACTACGGAGAGGCTCGTCGCCTTAGCGTAGTCCTAGTATATACTCGAGGTCACTACGGGCTCGTCACCTGATCGTATTCGGCTCACGAGTTTGAGTTGATCACTGGACACTACGGGGAGGCTCGTCGCCCCAGCATAAGCCGACAGTTCGAACACGGTGTCCCATACTACCATGCCCGGCTCATGAGTCTTAGTGGATCGAGGTACCAAGGTTAAACGGGCTTTTTCACTGGTAAGTTTGGTACTTAAGTTCAAGCAGTAGTGTCCATACATGGTGAACATACATTGGGCCAATCGGGTTACTTGAGAAGCTCAACTGGTACGTGCGCACGTTAGATTTATCGACATGGAGCACGTAAGCACTCCGCGTGGCCTAACCACTGTTAACCAACAACTACGACTCGAATTCATCGAACGTGTCTTGTGTGGCGAAAACAACCTCGACCACTAATTCAGGAAACATTACTGATTGCCTGGACTACACAGTAGTCCCAATCACACTCCAACCAATAGCATCCACATGTGATATTCCAAGACAACATGTGACAACCAAATCTAAACATAAATCCCATTCGAGCATTTCAACAAACACATACCACACATGTCATCATACATAGGCATTCATCTGTAAATCACATTGTAGTAAGATAGGTTGCATAAAGGAAACTATAACTATATATAAGGGAATTGAGAATCCTATCTCAACACCCTCAATAAGTACATTACATCAAACAATTTCTCATTCAGGTATTTTATCAAACACTTAAACCATACTTATTGCATACAAGTAATAAATTCGTTAAAAACACATACTATAGCTAGTCCTTTCACAAGGAGTAGCCACATATACAACGATCATGTATTAGAGATCAATAATCATAGCAAGCACAAATCATAATTCCATACTCATTCAAACATTTTTACAAACACTTAGACTACACACTTCAACATACATGGCATATGTTGGTCATAACATGTATTAGGGCAAATCCTTTCACTAAGGAGTTGTCACATATACAACAATCATATATCCATGACTGATAATCATGGCAAGCACGAATCCAAATTCCATACCCATTTAAACATTTTTACAAACACTTAGACTACACACTTCAACATACATGGCGTATGTTGGTCATAACATGTACTAGAGCAAATCCTTTCACCAAGGAGTTGTCACATATACAACAATCATATATCCACGACGGATAATCATGGCAAGAACGAATCCAAATTCCATACTCATTCAAACATTTCAACAAACACATGAATTACACTATATACAACATATTTCATATATATCTACAAAGCGAGGGAAACATTGTATCTAGCATGAAAAATGGCAACCAAGTCAGTTATAAATCATTAATCGACATTGATAGCCTTGAAAACCATAACCTAAACATTTATAGTCCGCAACTTTCGCCGGTAAACTCATACCGAGCTTGGTTTGAACACTAAGTCCTTGTCTACGGCACAACGACAACCTATAACATGAAATAGGTTAGCTATTCCACCATTTACTCTATTTGAATCCCTAAAATATATTAGGGTTAGAATTTCTTACCTGAAAATGGAATCGGAATCGCTGGTATAGCGACACAGAAGCGGTGGTTAAGCACATGGAGTGGTGGGATCGAATCCTGGGAACGATCCCTCACTCTCTCTCTCACTTTCTCTCTCTTTCCTTCTCTTTCTTCCCTCTTCTCTCTCATAGGGTTTGAAATTCGTATGGAATGAGAGAGGGGTGGGTTAAGGCCCAGAACTGATGGAAATGGCCCCAGGGCCATGGTATACTTAGGTTATAGCCAAACGGTGGAGGTTTCGGTCCAACGGAGCCCATCTGGAGGCCCCTTTTTTGCATATGGTCCGGAGTAAGTCCTCTGACGATGGATCTACGCTAGGTTAAGTTTTCGGTCCAATCGGATCAGTGGATTGACCGCGGAGGACCTGTTTCAGTTCAACGGTCATCGTTACTCGATCAGGGCCTCAAGTACACTGACATGTGTTGAAATTTTTTCCTGATCCAAGGGTGTAGTTGGGTCAGAATCTGACGGTCTGAAGCCTTAGATTTGGCCTGCGAGCGAACAGCTCAATTCACTTAAGTTTCAGTTCATTTTCTAAAGGTATTCGTGTTTCTCACACACTTCGCTCCGGGCTCAAGTTGTGCGTTTTTGGTTACTATTAGGACTTGATTTTCGAGATGGTTGTCAAGCCTAGCAAGGCGGTCATATGCATATAGTATTGCAGTAATCGGACTTTCGACGCGCGGTCCAGGTTCGATATGGAGTTTCAAAGTGTTCCCGAGAGCAACTGGGTTTAGAGATTGATCCTAGGTTTCTAGGTAACGTAGCGGTAGCGATTCTACTAGTTTTGTCTTGCAGTTCGTATTTAAAGTGGTTCGAGCTAATTCCACAATTAATTTAGTTTAGTACTTAAATAAATTCTACCATAATTACGACAGAATAAGGTCCTAGGGTAGGAGAGGCTGATCTTTCTAAGTAGCCTATTCGTTTTGTGAGATTCCATAAGGTTAATGGTCAAAAGCCCATTTTATTTATGTATTTACTATTTACAATAAGTTTTAGTTTAAGTATTGTTCTTCATCATTTAAACTTTAGGATTTGTGTCTAATGTGAAAGTACTTAGAAAAATGAAAAATTTGAAGAACAAGGTGGTGAAAGGTGAGATTTTGAAGGAAATGGGTTGAAGAGGGGATTTGGGACTTCGGGATTGAGTTCTGAGAAGTCAGTAAGGTGTTATGTTCGACCCATTACCCAAGGATGTCTATTTCCAAATTGGCAAAAATCAAAGATGTCAAAGGAGTGGAACCACGAGTTGGTGTAGTGGTGGACATAACAAGCACCATATCAGATGATCCCGGAGTTGAGGAAGGAAGAGAGAGAACTTTCAGTCGTTGTTCCTCAGTCAATAAATCATTAATAACCGAATTCAATGAAGGAGTAAGGCTACGGTTCAAGAGAGCAGCCCGATAATGCTCAAATTCTGACGCAGCTTCATAAGAAACTGTCGAACTTGCGCACTCGCCCGCATAGTTTGGAATATCTTAAAGTTCCAAATTGTGACAATTTTGGAGTAAAATGATTGAATACTGTCGTCACCCTGAGTAAGGTTAACGAGATCCTTTTCTAGGCGGTATAACTGGGCTGCATTACTCTGTTAATAAATTGTCTGGAGATGCTCCCACATTGCCTTAGTAGTGCGATGAGGTGTGAGGCTAACAACAATGGACCGATCGACCGAATCGAGAATCCAAGTAATAATCTGTCCATTGTTCATTTCCCAATCAGCTAATTTGTCGGCATCTGTAGAAGTGGGGATAATAACAGATCCATCAATTAGTCCCCATAAACCACGACCCTTAAGGAAGTTCTGAAAATGGATGGCCTATAGAGAATAGTTGGTACCATCAAAACTACAATGTGGGGCCTCTATACGTGATGAGTCATTGTCCATTGATCTGAAGTAATGTAAAGCACGCAAAGAGTCGCAACAGAATAAGGTTTTAGATGTACCTTGCAGCAAGAGATACCCAAGGGATTGCAGTTTCTGGATCTGGCGTAATAGCAACAACAATAGGGGTCGCTGGATCTGGAAAATCTAGATTTGGAACAGCAATAGGGGTTGCTGGATCTGGAACAAAGTTCGGCAATAACAACGGATCAGAGAGCAGAGGGGCGTGCAGTAGGGGTGGTCGGATAAGTAGGGGCGACGCTGTAAGGGTGGTTGGATGAGCAGGTGCGGTTGGACGATGCTGTAGAGGTGGTCGGACGACGTAGTGATGGTCGGACGAGGCAATAGGGGTGGCCGGATGACGCAGGGCGGTCGGATGAGCAGGGATGGTGGCTAGACGCAACAGGGATGGGGGCTGGACGCAGTAGAGATGGTGGCCGGACGCAGGAATGGTCGGATCTGACAGGTGGTGCCGGTTTTGGATCAGTGAAGCTTTGATACCATGTAAACAGTGAAAAAACAGAGAGGAGCTGAAAGATTTTCTATATTTGAAACAACCCAAAGGGGTTGAATATATAGAGATTACAGTCATCTATAGAAGGAAAATAATAAAATCAGAATCCTCTACCTATGGAAACGAACTATACAAGGTATGCTAGCTATACAAGGTATACAAGGCATGTGAGCCTGTCTAACACTACGAAGCCCATCTCTAGTGGCACAAGGCGCAATCAACTCCCGCCACATCTGGTAGCCAGGCAATCCCCCTTCCAAAAGTGAGACAGGTTTAAAAAAAACACACCGAAATAAAGACAAAAATAATACAAAGCAACAATGCTTAGAAAATAATTATGTCCAAATAAATTGTGCTTTAATCCTATTCCTATTTTCTTAGAAAACAAAAGTAGCTTTGCTAAACAGGGCTTGTGTGGCTCTTGGTAGACAGAATAATGATTTTTAGGAGTTATTTGATTCTTTGGTTGAGCATGATGCTTGATGTGCAAGCACGCATTTGTCATAAATTAGCACAAATTAAGCTAACTAAATCATAAAACTCACTTTCGCCAACTCAAAGTCCCAAAATCAAAATCAGCTTCATTGAACAATCTTAACCACTAATTCTTAGACAATTGTTTCAAATGCAACCATTGGATATGCTTCATTTAAACTGTCTAATAAATGTCCATCAATCCCATAGTTAGATAATCAAATAAGCATGATTTTTGCATTGGACAGTTGAACTTGAATAATTTTTAATCCAAGTATATGCAATTTCTAAGAGTATCAAAGTTTTTCAAAACCATTTTTTGCTCTCTCTCTCTCTCTTTATTTTTTATTTTTTATTTTTATTTATTTTGCAGGACTAACCGAGGGCTAAGATTGTGAAATTGTGTGATTTTTATTTATTTATTTGTTTAATTGTGTTTTCATGGGAGTTTTTTGCACGAATGATACACATGCACTTAGATATTAATAAGAAATTGCTTAAATGGCATATACATAATTCAAATTAAACTGTCCAAGTTATGGTCCCAATCTAGTGGTGCTGTGGACCAAAAATTGTGCTTGTTTGATTATCAGTCCATCGGATTAGTGCATATTTCTTAGACCATTAACAAAAATATCTCATAGCCTTTTTTCAACAACCATGTGTCCATGAATCAGAGGTTAGGACCGTTCAAATAATATTATTTTGGGACCTTGAGTTACCAACAGATTCTACAACTTATGCTAATTTGAGTTCATGCATGTCATGTATACAATTTCCAAGTGCCTGTGTATCAAATGTCATAATCTGCCAGAGTATCGAAGAACTCCCCTATCTTGAATTTATATTAGGTAGACATGAATCCAACGGTTAAGAAGAAACATATACCAACTGTCTGAAATATCTGTTAACTACTTTGATATGCAGTAAGCTATACATTGGTACTCAGGGCAGTTTAGTCATTTTCTTAGCATCCATGTCTCAACAATAATAGTGTCCAATTGTCAAGATTGAAGAGGGTAATAAATAAACTAGTAGCATCATGTAGTTGCATAAGATCATAACAATTGGTGTTTTAGGAGTAAACTGTTGCGAGATGTCTTAAATCTGAGTCCTTTCGCAACTGGGATGCGGAAAGGAGTTTCGCGGATTTCGTGTCGCAAGTCCTTTCGCAACTGGGATGCGGAAAGGAGTTTCGCGGATTTTGTGATGCAAGTCCTTTCGCAACTGGGATACGAAAGGGAAGTTGTCAAAACTATAAATTGGGGTCCCTAGGGCTATTCTAATATTATTCCAAGACTTCCTAAAGGTATTCTAAAGGGTTCTAGGGTTATTAAAGGGTGTAGCAAGGGTGAGATTCGAGGTTGTTCGAATCGGGTAAGTCTTTTCTCTTTGTAATTGATGCTTTCATAGTGGTTATCTGTCGCTTTGTGCCATGATTTTTTTCCCGCAAGGGTTTTCCACGTTAAATCTGTGTGTTCTCTTTTCTTGTGTGTGTGCTTGGTGCCATTGGATTGCTATCCTAGATCTAGATCTGTGTGATTCCGCAGGCCAAAAATCCCCAACAAGTGGTATCAGAGCTAAAGTTGGGGCACAGATCTGAATCTGAGGGATTAGTAATAATGGCGAGCACTAGGTATGAGATTGAGAAGTACTCAGGGAAAAATAATTTTGAGTTATGGAAGATCAAGATGATGAGTTCCTTAATCAAACAAGGCGAAGATGGTGCTCTTGAGGAGCGGAAGTCCACTATGACTGATGGTGATTGGAATACTCTTGATAAGAAGGCTTTATCATCGATCCGTTTATGTCTCACGGATGAGGTTCTCTACAACGTCATGAGGGAGAAAACTGCGGCTAAGTTATGGGCGAAGTTAGAGGATGTCTAAGCGAAGAAATCCTCTGAAAATCGCCTACACTTGAAGCGGCAGTGGTATAACTTCAAGATGGTAGAGGGTGGAGATCTAGAAGCTCACATCAGCAACTTTAATAAATTAGTTTGCAAATTGCTGGATATGGAGGAAGTGATGAAAGATGAAGAACAAGCATGTATGTTGCTGAATTCTCTCCCGGCGTCCTATGAGTCATTCAAGGATACTATGTGCAGCATGAATAAAACCCTGAGTGTCGACACTGTTATCTCAGCCCTTCAAGGGAAGGCTATGAGACAGCTAGACAACAACATGGGGATATCTTCTGATGCACTGTTTACAGTGAGTAGGAATTCTGAACAAGGTACAGGTTCTTCAGGTTCTAGATCCAAATCCAAGGGCAAGGGCAAAGGAAAGGTAAAGTGCTGGAATTGTGGGAAGGAAGGACATGTGAAGAGGGATTGTGAAAATCCTAAATCTAAGAGGGAAGATTCTGAGGCTTCATGCAGGGAGGCTAACACTGTCACGTCAAATGAATCGAGTGGATGTGATGGTGGTGTTTTGTCTGTGTCTTCGCTCAGACGGTCATACGATGATCGTAAGGACGAGTGGATGCTAGACACAGGGGCATCTTTTCACATGACTCCTCATCGGAGTTGGTTCACCAGCTACAGGGAGTGCGATGGTGGACAGGTGTTTATGGGCAATGGCTTTGCCTGTAATGTTGTGGCTGTTGGTACGGTGCACATCGGGATGTTTGATGGGGTGGAGCGTACCTTGACAGATGTGAGGCACGTTCCTGATTTGAAGCAGAATCTGATTTCTCTTGGTATACTTGAGGCAAAAGGATGCAAGTATACATGAAAGCGCAACGACTCGATCATGTTTACAGGTTGATCGGGAGCACTTCAAAAGGTGGAGTTACAGTGGATGTAGCGGATTCCACCTCTACACGTGTGTGGCATGGCCACATGAGCGGGCAGGGCAGGAAGGCTGAGACGTGCGGACAGGGATACAGAGCAGGTGAAGCAGCCACCTGTGTGAAGAATCATACGACATGATCGCAGGATATCGGCGTGGTACATGGACGACTCTAATATCGCAGGGGATTCATCTTCTATTCAGATGACTCTAGGTGAGCCTGGTGCTGAGAAGTGGAAGGTGACTATGGGCGATATGATGGATTCGTTGTACCAGACCGACATATGGGAGTAGGTGGAGCTTCCAGTGGGCCGGTGAGCGGTTGGATGCAGGTGGACCTTCAGGAGGATACAGTATAGATACAGGGCGAGGTTGGTAGCGAGGGGTTATTCTTAGAGAAAAGGGATCGGCTTCTCAGAGATATTCGCGCCGACGGTATAACAGGTATCTATCAGATCCGTGATTGGTGCTGGTTGGCCAATGTGATCTTGAGCTATGATGTGATGCAGAAATAAGAGAAGATGTCAAGAAGTTACACGGTTGAAGATTGAAGACATGGTGGAGATTGTTGCGAGATGTCTTAAATCTGAGTCCTTTCGCAACTGGGATGCGGAAAGGAGTTTCGCAGATTTCGTGTCACAAGTCCTTTCGCAACTGGGATGCGGAAAGGAGTTTCGCGGATTTTGTGATGCAAGTCCTTTCGCAACTGGGATACGAAAGGGAAGTTGTCAAAACTATAAATTGGGGTCCCTAGGGCTATTCTAATATTATTCCAAGACTTCCTAAAGGTATTCTAAAGGGTTCTAGGGTTATTAAAGGGTGTAGCAAGGGTGAGATTTGAGGTTGTTCGAATCGGGTAAGTCTTTTCTCTTTGTAATTGATGCTTTCATAGTGGTGATCTGTCGCTTCGTGCCGTGGTTTTTTTCCCACAAGGGTTTTCCACGTTAAATCTGTGTGTTCTCTTTTCTTGTGTGTGTGCTTGGTGCCATTGGATTGCTATCCTAGATCTAGATCTATGTGATTCCGCAGGCCAAAAATCCCCAACATAAACTAGTAGCACCTTGTAGCTGCATAAGATTGCATCCAACTAGTTTGAAATTCATCAAAATAAAGCCATGTATAGAGTCTACAAATCACTTAAAGCAAAGATAGATGCCAAACTTCAGATGGAAAGTTCAACATAGTGTCATGAAGTAAGGCTACTTTGGAAATTTCCAGTTCCAAGGCAGACAGGATAGGTTAGCGCCAAAGCAAACTAAGGCCACTATTGGAAATTTCCAATTCCCAGGGCTGATACAATAGGTTAAGAGCCAAAATAAGGATGAAATACATTCAGGAGCTTGCCGTACTAAGTCATTTATCAACAAACAAAAAGCTTCCCAACATTCACTTGAAATTTTTTTACAAGGAAGTTTCTCGTACCGTGATAAATAAGCTAGTTTCTTACGTGCATACAGTCATGAGAAAATACCTACATGGAACCATGGTAGCAGAGGCCTAACCAGCGATAGGAACATGGAATCTGGACTGCGATAGGAACCATGGTAGCAGGATCATTTCCATTGTTTAGATGATTTTTATCAAATCTAAATGCAAACTAATGATCCACCCAAAAATTGCCATGTCTAAGCCATCAATTGTGAGCAATGATCAAACACTATTTTCTGGAAGTAGCAGACATTAAAAAATGGAACTTGAAATTAAAGATACAAGCAGACTCTTGTGAACTTACATCCAGCGGTTTTTGTGACCGCCGGTAAAAGTCATCGTAAAAGCGCCACCTGAAATTCAACATGGACCCCAAATTGCATTCAGTTATACACTTGTAAGGGGCCAGATTTCCACATCAAGCATCAGTTGCATACATATAATACAGAAGGACAAAAGCGGTTTTATAAAAGATCCGCCATAACTGAAAAAATGACAAAATGACAAAGAAAGCAAGAAAAGAATTCACATTTAGATACAAATGGAAAAACAGAATACCTTTGACAAAAACATTATTTTAATGAAATCCCAATTTCCTAGTATTCATGATGAGAAAGTAGCCCTCAAATTACATATAGATTCTTTTCAAATCCAACTTGAAAGTAATGCAATTGCAATTTGGAGCATGGTTCCTCGATATGAATGCTGAGGAAGGTAACTACAATTAGGTTGTTTCTGCTTCATTAGCCTTCATTGTAATTCAATGTGATAGTGTATCCAAACACAACCTGATCCCTTGTAACTGTCCTTCTTTCAGCATTGTTTTGTCTTGTCTCGTGTCTGAATGGACTACTGAATACTTTTCTTGCTCTATTTTCAGTCATTTTCAGCTCCATTGCTGAGCATCGCAGTAAAGTCGATGTGGGTGTCGTCGTTTGCAGCCCGTCAAGCCTTCAATCAAGTGTTGCAGTAGATTGCAGATCACAAACCATATGGGGCACATCCACTTCAACAACCACAGCTTTGAGTTATAGAAACTGTCCACTAATGTATAAAAGATGAGAAACAATAACAGATCAAACCTCGAGAATGAAACATGGCGAGCACATCTAAGGTCTTGTAGCAATCATTTGAAGCTTCAAATTCAAACTTGCAGTTGGCCGATGCCGTTTGGCCGGCTTGGTTATTGCAAGATCCAAATGCGATCGAATTAGCTATATCTGGGCAGTAATTGTTAGTTGATAGTCAGCAGCAATTAGATCATTTGGAACATTACTCATGTGAAAACTCAGTTGTAATTTCTATATTCCACCAAGACCTGACTCAAGCCTGACCCAAACCCAAACCATGTGATAAATGGGTCGGGTTTGAGTCCTCTGCTCTTACTGATCACACCAGTAAGAGTACTGCAATGAAATCCCAACAACAGCCTAGCAGGAGTATTGTAATGAAATCCATAACAAGTATAAATCAGCAGTTAAACATACAATGCAATGGCAATAAACAAGTGAGCTTATCTATTAGAATCCATCTTCATCTTTCAGAAAGAAAAAGAAAAGAAATAGTTCAACAGTCCATACTCAAATGCAGATGTGTGGCTCATGGGTGAGTGTGCTGCCCTGATTTTTTAATATATATATATATATATATATATATATATATATATATATATATATATATATATATATATATATATATTAATTTTGTTTTTGTTTTTGATTTTATGGTGTATATGGCATGTTGGATTTGCTTCAGATTTATCAGAACCGATATGAGTTTCCATCTGGACAGGGGATAGCCCAAAAACTGGGATATTAGCTCCATGACCTCCATGTCAGATTTTCTTAATTACGACTACATAATTGTGACTAAGCAGGGAACTCCGTCACCTTTGGAAGCAGTTAACCATCTCTTGCCAAGTGGGCAAGGAGGATGAATGGCTGTACATGCACAAAGGTACCAAAGTGGAAGTAGTAAGAAAGGACTTGATGACCTATGGTTTAACTGAGGATATGGTCCTTGATGGAGTGGAAATGTGGAATCCCAGAACAAGACTCATGTAGCTAGCCCCAATTATTTGAGACAAGGCTTAGATGATGAAGATGATGGTTGTCTTGATGAATATTTTTCGAAGACATCTCCTTATGCATAATGCATGTCAAAGCTATTTACTTGCATATCCATGAAAACATGCATTGACAACCAAAGATAAGAAAAACACTTGCATCCCTATCACATTGTAGATGTTAATATTTGAACCAACTACTGAATAATGTGTCTATATCTACATGATTCTGATCCTAAAGTAGAGAAAATAAATGGTAACCACAAAAAGGTGTATGACATGAAGTAAGTAGATACTTACAGGCTTACCGAGTTCGTTAGCAAACTTATTTGATCACTTATATAACCTTTCAAGCCTTGACTTGTAAGATCCCTGTTGACATCAACATCTCTTCCATAAATAAAGGATGACAGAAAATGAATGTCCAACAGTCTTAAAAATGAACTATGACGCTATAACAAAATCTGAACTGATAGTGTGACTGTAACCATTTGCATCTATCAAAGAGAAAATAGACAACAGAAAAAATTGCAAGAACTGAATCCATAGAATAGGATCACCTGTTAAAAAAAATGATAAAGATGATGTCATATTTTTCTCACCTTCGCAATTTTGGATGTGCTTACATCTTCAAGATCATTCTCAGCTTCCAACTATGAAGAACTTGTTTTAAACCACTGAACTCGACTAGATCCTTCAGTTCCCCCAGTGACAGTAGCAGCTACAGTGACCTTATTCCCTTCCCTCAGGTCTCCAATTATCTTAAGATGAGTTACTTTTGGAGAGGCTGGATACAGATAAATTTGAAACAATAAATAACCATAATGTGAATAGGTGGAGAAAAATATGATATGTTGCTTTGCAAGGAGTTGTTTAGGTGCATGGAACTCTCTTCTTAAAAGCATGGAACTTGAGAGTTCCAGCATTTGGATGCTCCAAGGAAATCTTCTGTTATGTCCTTTGCGACTAAAGAAACTTGAAAAACCAGTAGTTTTAGGAAACCCAATCTCAGATGAACACTCAAGCAAAGTAACGTGGCCTTACCAAGGGCATGAATTAGTGACTTTCCAAGGTAATGGATCAAAAAAGGGATCTCATTCTCTTAGTGATATGACAAGCACACAGGAACACTCAAACAAAACAAGTATCATGAAAGTGCCTGATACATGTTACCTGAAGTGTGTGTCATCCTAGATTATAAGATTACTGCTAGGAGTAAGAGTAAGATGATAAGCTGAAAGAAGAATAGATTTTCCCAAGGTAATTGCCCAAGAACAAGACTTAAATCTATCAGCGATAGGACAAATATTTTTACATCATTAAAAACTAAATTTCATTTCAATTATGTTTCAATGACAAATTATCCAAAGCCTACACAAACAATTCTGTGTATGTTGGATCAACTCAAAAGTACCTTGCTTCACAATCTCAGTAGTAACAGATACAGATTCCCCTTCTTGCTCTGAAAAAATAACAGAAAAGTTGAGCAATTATAAATGCATAATGTCCATACACAGTAACACTATAGAAAATGCTCAGCTTGGTGATGGAAGAAGAGGAATTGTCACCCTCAAAGTTGATAGGTATATATACAAATGCCAAGCTACTTCAATCATATCCCCAAAATGATCTTGATCCAAACACAGCTGCTTCAATCTCCACATATCCTCAAAATTATCTTGATCCAAAACATAGGTGGGTCACCCCACGGGAAATAGTTGAGATGGGACATCCACCATTAAACCTTCTATATTGTATCTGGGGCCCACCTCATTTTTTTATTTTTATTTTATATACCATCCAGTCCATTCATAAGATGGAATCCACCATAGGAAACCCAAATGATCAGTCCATTCCAAAACTAAAGCAGGCAACCAACACCAAATACCAACCAAACGCACCTTTCCTATATAATCTTTACACCCACACACAATCATCCAAATTGTGTGTGGGGTCTCTTGTGCTGTGCATATATATACCATCCAATCCAGTCATCTGACATGCCATCCTAAGTGTCAGATTGGACTGAATTTTAAGATCTATTAGGTGCACCACCCTGTGTTTGGACAAGGACCCAAAAATCAAGCTAGTTTAGAACTCAGGTGGGCTCGATTATTTGAACCAGGTGGAATAAAAATTGCACACGTTTGTTTCAGGAATTTCGTCAAACACATGACACGCTTGTAGCTCAGATTCTATACAAGCATGCTTCGTGTAAGAAATAAGTGGCATGTAAAATCCCAAATCCAGTCAAGTAAACAAATAAATCCATTAAAGATTAAAAGAGAGAGGGAAAAAACACCTGACTAGTCTCTTCAGTTCAGGCAGCTGCAAAGTTGGAATGTGAATAAGGTTTTAGAAGATTTAGAGAAATCAACTAAAATTTGTAGGGTTTTGGGAGATTTGGAGAAATCGACTGAAATTGCTTTCATTTTGGGAGAGGCGTGAGAGGAATGAGATGCAGAGAGAGAGAGAGTGAAGGGATTCGGGGGCAGAGGGCCCGGAGAGAGAGAGAGAGAGAGAGAGAGAGAGAGAGAGAGAGAGAGAGAGAGAGAGAGAGAGAGAGAGAGAGAGAGAGAGAGAGAGAGAGATAGAGAGAGAGAGAGGTGACTAGGGCTTTTTGGTTATATAACTGATTTTTGCCGGTGCTATTTCCTGGGCGCCGGTAAAAATACATTTAAAATGCGTCGGCAAAACTCTGTTTTGTTGTAGTGTAATAGGAAGCAATATCAATGATACATGCATAGATGGGATGGAGTTAGAAGACAATGAAAAAATGAATTGTAAAGCATCATAATCTCTCTCAATTATGAGATCCTACAAAAGTTCGCAATGTCAATTTCTACAATTTTCTCAAAAGTTTTTGAAAAAAGAGAACATTTCCATGCCTTTGTTCACAACAAAAGGAAAGTAGGATTCCATGAAAATCATTTTCATTTCCAAACTATTCAACACTCCCAAATATTGATTAAAGATCAATTGAAAAAGATATAACAATTTTTTGCCATACAACGCATGAAACTTTATTGACAACAAAGCCGTCTGAAGGGTCATCGAAAAAGGGCGCATCGGCTTTAAAGCCGTTGGTGTTTCTAACGACCAAAGCTCTAGGCATTTCCGACGGCCATGGTCTACGGTTTTAAACCAATGGTGAGCAACGCTGACGCTCCCTTTCCCGACGGCCCTTCCTAAGGCTAGAAAGGCATTCACCGATTGTTTTTAGCAGTCGGCATTTCTCATTAATGAATAAAAACAATTAATGGAAGTGGATTGCCTAATGAATGCACATCCAAAACTAGTTGGAATACAAACCCATTTCAGAAACTTGCTCTCCAAATCCCCAAACCAACCAATCTATTTGAAAAGGTAAGTCAAAACAAAGAAAATGAAGAAATCAGGATTGAAATCAAAATCAGATCTACCAAACATATAAAATCTGTATTTCCATCAAAAATCGTTTGTATATATGATACCCAATCCCAAGTTGCCACCTGGCCATGACGGATCATGACAACTCCATCTAAAAGCAATCTTAGAAAGAACGTTGATACAACAATAAAATCTATGCTAACAAAAAATATATGTCCCAAATCTCACAAATCATATGAGGTAATGTTGAGGGTCAAATATTGCAAATTAGACCCCAGTTATTGCCCTAATTTACGAACATGGTACGGTTTAACGGCCCGATTTAATTGCGTTTGTGATGTAGGATGTATTTACGAGTTTGGATTGAAATACGATGGTAAAAGCACAAATTTAACACTCAAAATTCACCAAGGTAAGGGACGGACCCCAGAGGACCAAGATCGACAGATGTACACGCCATTGATCTGAGAAAATCGAGAGACTGAAGCTCAAGTGGCCCGAAATTGGTTTCGAATGCGAGATCACAGGGTTTCCACCATCCGTTTGGCTTGAAACTTCATACAGGGCCTGAAGACCATAAATTAACCGTACACGTCAAAAATCAGGCATTGGATCATTGTGAAAGTGGTCCAACTGACAGATCAGAATAAACTGGTGCATTGGGGCCCACCTGATCCATGGATATGCTTCAAGTTTGGTCTCAACCCCTTAGAGTATATGGGGAACATGATGGATGGTATGGATTTCTCAAGAGCATCACGAGAGGGCTCCACATATGAGGTGAGAGTGCACCGTGCGGTGTACTTTCGAGCCACACTGAATTAAGCCATTCGGTCAGCGGGCGCTGACCCCAGCCCATGCAGAAACCAGCAGCGGACGGACGCTGTTCGTCCGTTTTCATGTAGTGGGCCCCACCCATTGATCATATGGAAGATCAGGACCGTAAATTGTATCCGGACGATGGGGACGACCACAACCATGGTGCCCATTTGGTCCCATGCATACACTCAGGAAATCTCCACCGTAAAACGGAGGATGGACGGCAGCGAGAAAACCCCTGTGGGCCACACCGAAATCAACCTGGTCTCGGCCTTTCTGAACGGTTTTTCGTCCTGAAGACAATGGATGGCGTAGATTTCTTGAAAGAAAAATGAAGTGGGCCCTGCCAAGAACCAGCGCAAGACCGTTTCGCAGCTTACGCGCGTCCGTGGAAACCGGCGCTGTGGGGCCGTTCTGTGATCGAGGGGACGTCCAAATCCATGATCCGGACCGTCCACATTCTGTAACAGGTGGCCATAACCCTAGCCAAGGTCTCATAATCAACAGATATGTTGATTTCGCACCGCAAAATCACACAAAGCGTAGCTTTCTTATCCCTTCTTGCGCACGCCAACTGGACTGCGTAAAGAAAACGCTGCTGCGTAAGTTTCCTTCACGGACTCGGCTTGACCGACGTCTGGCTATTATAAAAGGAGAATGGAGAGAGAGAAAAAAGGAGGAGGCCAGCCGTGGAGGCATCATCAGGAGCAGGGAACGCAGGGAGATAGAGTGTAGTAGTTTATTTCTTTTCTTTTTCTTTTTATTTATTTTCATGTTTTTTTTTTGAGAGATAGTCCATCTATGACGAGCTAAACCTCTTAGCTAGGGCTAAGAGGTGAAGCTTGTAGTGGAATGGGGGATTCTATTTATTGCTTCTAATTTAATTTTAATTCATGAACTGAATTTGATTTTTGTTTAATTAAAGGAATACTTTTAGTTTTCAATGGTTGGTTGTGACTGAAATTACAATAGATCTGCGGTGGCTTTGAGTATTTCTTTCTCTTTATGTTTATGACGTCAGGAAGCCCTGTTATTCACCATCGTCTCTTGGGCATGGTCGGATGACGGTACCCTTCCTAACCTTCATACATTGATTGGTTGGTAATTAGTTTAATTCTATTGTTTACTTTGTCTCCTGGGCATGGTTTAGTGATGGAATCCATTCTAATTCATATACCCTTCATCTTTTCAAAACTACATCAAAGGAAGTTCAGTTGATTTTCATGAATCAAGTGTAGATCTCCCTGATCTCTACAAGTGGATCCTCTGAATCCCTAGTTTCCCACTTCTGAATTCTCTTAAATTTTAGTTTAATTATTTCACCATCATTCCTCAAATCACAATTGATTTAGAATTCATCTCATTCTAGTTCTAGCCCTAGTTATTTTCAGATTACGTACAGGTTTCAGTCCCTGTGGATTCGACCTCGGTCTTACTGAGTTTATTACTACATCACAACCCTATACTTGGGGAGTGAACAGGTAAATCTTTCAAACTATAAGCTAATTCTCACTTTCTTAGTGAAGATAATGATTACATTCAAACTAACGTATAAACCAAAGTTTGATCAAGAAATAAACTTTGGGCAATTTGGATTAAACTGCCTGAAATAATTAATGTAATTGAATCTTAAGCTTCGAAACCAACCAGCAAACCTCTTGAGTTTTCAATGAATTGCTTAAAATAAGATATGGATTTAGTCTCCAAAAAAATCAAGGACAAGAGCTGAGAGGAAAGATAAAATCAATTCAATAAACTTCAAAAAATCAACTACAAGAAATAAATAAAACAAAAACTGTCGTTAATTTAGATCTTAATCTAAAGCCATTTATAGAAACAATCGAGAGATTTGTAGAAACAAAATTGACGTAAAATCCATGCCTACTACAAAAACCAGTCATTGAGAACAAATACTCTTTAGATCGAATCCAGGTTCGAATTCATGCCTTTCAGATTGTAGTTAGAAACAGACAAGCACACACAAAACAGTAAATTTATGTTGTACCACCTTTTCTTGAAGGGCCGTCCAAAAAAAAAAAAAGATTCATTTACAAGCACCCACCTCAATTCCAGCAAAGCCTGTACAGTAGCTATTCTGAATCATTTGCTTGCAGCATTTGTAGCTGCATTGACTATCCTTCCACCCCAAACCCCAAACAGTTGTGTGGTTATTGATACAACATCTTCGTTATACTAGCTCCTTGGAAGGGATCTCCTGCAAATACACCATACTAAATTAGCTCCTCCCCCCCCCTCCCCCCCCCCCCCCCGCCAAAAAAAAAAAAAAAGGTTCCTCATAAGAGGTTGACCTATACCATCAATTTGCAAATAATTGAAAGCAATTTTCTTTTTTATGCTGATATTAATTAAAAACTTATAGCACAAAGTGTTTGGGGGGTATAATCAGTATTAACTGAAGGAATGGCCTGTGATAGGGTGGCATGGAGGAACAAGATTCATGTAGTTGACCCCAATTAATTAGGTTAAGGCTCAAATGATGATGATGATAACACAAAGTTTGAGAAGTGTCCAAAGAACTTGGGAAGTAAGTGTACTTGACTTGTGATTTGGGGTATTCTGCATATGGTTCAATGTGTAATACAGTAATACTTTGATGATTTGGTACAATATGCCCAATTTGTAATCGTTTTTTCTTCTTCACCAAATATTAGAAAAGATCTTTTTTATAGTGAACTTATTTTCTAATATTCTAATTAATCAACAGGCAGTTCAATATGGGGTACCGACTCAACCCTCCTCCGTCACTCCGTCGATCTTTGAACTATCTCCCCATTTACAAAGAGTTCAGCTACAGTTCAAAACAAAGTTCAAAAAACACAGCATAGGAAATTCCATCAATCTAGGTAGGCATTGGTTATTAGAAATCTCAGAGAAAAAAATTGTGGATCTATGATCCACTGATCCAGTGCGTAAATGGTCTCATTTTCAATTCAAATCTGACAACTGGCAAAAGTACCAATGATGCCTACATATATGAATCCAGGGATTGAAATGGGCCTACTGGATGAGCTAGAGAGGTGAGTCACGTGCCTAAAACCACTATTTAAATATATGGGACTATTTAGTACCACAGCTGTACATTTGGCCATTGAGTTACAAATCCACTCATCAGGCAAGTCACCGCGTATGAGAACAACAGGTAGTTCAATATGGCCATTGAGTTATGTCCCATTTGTATATATCATCACCAGCATTATATCTTCAGTTGTGGGCAGAAGGATTATTTTACAGCTAAAGTGAACTTCATTTTCTATTTTAAAGCAATGAACACAGTAAAGAACTTCATTATGTGAAGTGTAGAACGTGAGGGAGAACTTCGATGTGCGTCCATTAGCATTCAATATGGGATACCAACTCAACCCTCCTCTGTCACTCCGGCGATCTTTGAACTATCTTTTATTCTTTTTGTTGTTGCATACCACCCAATCCTTAAAGACAAATCTGCAAACAAAGTAATGAACCTTGCTTAAGAGGCAGTTACTTAGACACCAAAAAGCACATAATGCCTGAAAAGGAAAAATTACACTTCGTTTTATGAAAAAAACTGTAATGAAGCATCAAGCACATGCCAGTGTAAGATGATGGTTACTGCAACAAGGACAGTGAGAGGTTACCGTAAAAAAAAAACTAGTCACATAAGCTGCCCAAAAGAATATAACTGTCATTAAGAAAATAATAATAACATGAAGAAAGGCATAAGGGATAAAAACAAATTCATGTGTCAGACAATAACAACAAAATATAGATAAAACATTTCAAGTGATTGATTGGTAATGGTAGATCTAATGCATATCAAAGGTCATTATTGCCTTCAGAAATATAATTTACCATATCCTACATTGACCTGCTTCAGTGAATTGAATAACATAGAATAGAAGGATGAAAAAGAAAGGGCACAATTGACAGCTTAACACATTATGTATGGTGATGGCAGATCTAATGCACATCAAAGGTCATTGACTTTAGAATGCTTGTATGATCTGAATTTTTCTTTACTGATAGTTCATGTTTTTCACAACTGCAACTACTGGACAAGGATCCAAGCATAATCCTCTAATGAAGTAAATTCTTTTATGTTTCGGGCCTTCTATTAGTTACCAGACTATTGTCAACTATGAAGTAAATTCAGATTCAAGGGCAGGGAGCAAGAGTGATTTTCAGTCTTTCAGGTTTATGCATAGTTCTGAAACTTGACAATGCAACTCAACACGACAGTTCAGCTGAGTTGGGTTAGCTTGGAGACTCAATCAAGTCTTCATATGGCTTACTCAGTATAATTAAACACAAAAGGAAATATACAATCAATTTCATTATTCAAAAATATGAAGAGGAAGCCTTAGGTCCTGAATTATGTACAAGGCCCATCATTCAGTGATCTACGCCATTGATCTGGTGGGCACCAGAGTGAAGCCAAGGAACCTTCCACATTGGAAGATCATAGTGCTTTCAGAACTTTGATGGATTGTTGCACTTGTTCTATTCATGCTGAAAGAAAAGAGTTTACATGATCCATAGCAGAGTCGAGAAGGCAGAATCAAGGAGATAATGGAGATAATTCACATGAACATACTCTGTGCACTGGCATACATGTACCTCTGTCTAAGTCATCAAACAATGGGTCCATATTTGGAAGATTCTAACCAAACCCTTTGGAATTTTGGCCCCATTCACACTTGGGGCGTGTTCGGTAAGAGGTGAAACAAAGGAAAAGAAGTAGTTTACTCTCGACATGGGATTTAGATATGATCAAATAGTGCATCCAAACGTAGCCTAAGGAATATAATTAAAAGGTTCTATACTTTCATAATGAAACTACTCCCGATAATGAGTATACAACTGCTAAGAAACTTTCTATTTAAAACAAATTGAATGCAGATAGGAAGTAGAACTTAACTTCAGGTAAGTTTTGAAATACTAGCGAATAGACGGATCGAAGGAGAACGAGTCATTAGAAGAACTCAAACCAATGCCATCACCCAATGCCCACTTGACATACTGAGTCTTCCCACCAAATGGTTGCAAGTTGTTGACTATGCTAAAAGTCAACCTGATGCCATATCCCCGCACTTCTGCAATGACCCAATCCAGCGCTTGCCATTTTTATTTTTTTGAGCTATCAAAATGCAAAACAGAGGGGCAAAAAAGAAGAATAAAAATCAAGTCATACAAATGTAGTGATTCATTGCCTCTTAACATGAAACACATAGTAGGTGACTGAAGATCCTCAATCTGGTTGGCTGTGATGTTATTCGCCTACTATAAAACACCACACTGATAAGATAATCTCACCTTCCAATTAACAAACTCCCTACCTCAAATGTGGACCACTGGTGATTTTGTATTTGAAAAAGAAGTCTTGGTGGATAGGATCTACAAATCTAGAAGATTTATGAGGTTTGGTCCATTCACAGAATAAAATGGTCTAGATTGCCAAAAATGAGCTCCACTTGTACAAGCTGTCAATCTAATTGTGCTCTGCATATCCATCTTGACAACTCAGTTAAGGGTGTGGGTCCAAAACTGAAGTAGATACATGACTTAGGTGGGTCCCACTTACAAGATAGCGGGATAATGCCCTCACTATTGAGTCCTCCTAGGGCCCACCATGATGATGAATCCACTCTGTCCATCTGGTGGTGGCCACAGAGATGCCATGAAAAAACCACACTGTCCATCTATTTTGACAGGCCACGATAGAGTAGGATACCAAAATGGAGCAGATCCAATTTCAGGTGGACCCCACCACGTCAGCTATGGGCCATGAAAACCTACTATTGAAACCGTTTGATCATGATGTTATATGCCATCCAAACCATTCAGAGGGTCATCCCTGCTGGATGAACTGAAATGTAGATTGTAGTGATGAAGTTAAAAATAATGTCATATACGATTACACAGCATCCACCACAGTACATAGGATTAGGAACTTTGAAACTTGTGACTGTGTTGATGAAATAAGAATGTCATATACAATTACATAGCATTTTGATCACCAAATGACCAAAAACAAATCAAACCAAAAACCGATGAAGCAACGCTTGATGAAGACAAATCTACGTCCACAATCTACACATGTGATTGAGGATTGCTTAAGTGTATCATAGCTGCATGCTTTATTGCACCTGGGGCATGCCTTCATGCACGATCTTGAAAAACTTGGACCCGACGATGATGATTGACGGGTAGAATCCATCATTGTCGGTGCCACATCTGATAACACCTTCCATGCCTCCGAAATGAGCTTGAAGGCCCCATCTACCGCTATGGACTTATTCTTGTCGGGGTGGACCATAAGAGATTTTCTCTTATACTGCTTCTTCACAGTCTCCAACTGGGCTGAAGAATCTAAACCCAAAACTGCATGCCAATCTATCTGGCCGTTGATTTTCTTCGTGGATGCAGCCACGTGAACTTCATAGGCGGCTAGGATTATCAGTGCTTTAGTGATGTTGGCACACTTGATCGCACCATTCAAGTCATTAGACTTGAATTTCTTCTCCGCAGTCTCCTTAGCCCAAATAGCAGAACATCTCTTCTTGCTGCTGCCATTGTTATTCTCCATTTCCGATTGAGAAAACAAGCAAATTGATGGAAAGAAAGAGAACTAATGGAAAGAAAGTGATGAAAAGAAAGAAGCAATGTACGGAAAGAAAGAGAGAGTGAAGGGAATATAAGGAAAGACGTGGTTGTTGATGGGAACGCACGTCCGAAGCTTGGGCGGGGAGGACGCGGATTTCCTGCGAAAGCCTTTCGCATGAAGTTCGTGCGCTGGGAACCAGGTGGGACCCACTGTCATGTTTGTGAGAAATCCTCCACGTCCATCCGTTTTGTTAGTTACTTTTAAGGTATGAGGCAAAAAATGAACCGTATCCAATGCTCAAGTGACGTGAAAACTTGGTAATTGAACGTCTACAGTTGAAATATTTGTGGGGCCACATAAGTTTTGAATCATGCTAATATTTATGTTTTCAGTTCATCCCGGTAGGAATGACGTTATTAACGGTATGGATTGCATGTAAGCATCATTTTAGAACCCAGGTAGGTTTCAATGGTAGGAATTTCCCTAACCACCTTTTTCCTTTAGTACGGCCCACTTAAGTCTTGGATCCTTCTCTATCTATTTTGGTATACTCCCCTAAAATGAACTTAAAAAAAAAAAAGGATGGATGGAGTGGATTCATGAAAAACATAACGGTGGACCCCACCTAAGTTTTCAGCGCAGGAACTTCTGCAAAAGGCTCTCGCAGTAAATCCGCGTCCGGGCGGGGAACTACTCCGCACATCTGGAGCAGGCACGAGTAGAGAGTAGAGACAGATTGCGTATGAGTAAGCTATTGAGTACAACGCTATGGGCCCACTGTTTTTTATGGTGTGGTACTTGAGCTTTGGATGTGCTTTAATTTTAGGTTCATGCCCTGAAATGAGCTGATAAAATGGATGGACAGCGTGGATAAGGCAACATACATCACTGTAGGCCCCCACAGTTTACTCTGTGTACTAACGTACCGAGTTAGGAGGTAATCCACGTCTTACGAGTAGCGCCACGGAGGGCCACTGGATATATCGGTTTTACCCACACCGTCTATCCATTTTAAGGTATAAGACTAAAAATGAGGCAGATCCAAGTCACAAGTGAACTACACCACGCTGATGGCCCCACCGTTGAAAAGGGCCCACCGTGATGATTAATTTCAATCCAACCTCTTCATAAGATCAGGTGGACCTGTATGAACGGAAAACACAAATATCAGATAGATCCAAGCTTCTGTGGTCCTCAAGAAGTTTTCAACAGTAACTGTTTAATCACCTCTTAGTGCCCACTGTAATGTTTATTTGACATCAAACCTATTGATTAGGTCATACAGACCTCAATTGAAGGGAAAAACAAATATCAACATGATCTAAAACTTTTGTGGGCCCCAATAAGCTTTTAATGGTGGGCGTTCAATCAACATTGTTTCCTATGGTGTGATCCACTTGAGATTTGGATATACCTCATTTTTTGGATCATGCCGTAAACTAACTTGAAAACATGGATGGACGGAGCGGATGAAACAAATACATCATGGTGAAGCCCACAGAACACCGACCAGTAGCCATTGGTCAGTTGCACGATCACTGACCAATCTGACTCCCCGACCGGGGGGAGCCAATTTGGTGCCACAACGGGTCCACCTAGGTGGATGGGACCTAGGGTGTACATCGAGTCGAACCGAGTCGAGCTGGCCTCAGCTCGACTCGGCTAGGCCATTGGATGACCTCTCGAACTTGGCTCGGCTTGGTCCTTGAGCCTGACTGGCCAGCTCGACTCGGTTCGGTCAGCAGCTCAGGCCAGCTCGGGCCGAGTTCCAGCCAAGATCGAGCCGAGTTCGCCATTTAGGCATTTCCACAAATACCTGAACTGCAACTTCAAAATCCTATTGTTTTACAAACAAAGGCAATGGTTTTATAGCTATTTTATCAAACACCTTCTAAGCAACATAAAAACCAAGAAAAACAAAGAGAAAAAGGGCATTTGTTTCATGTACATACCCTCCTTGCCATTAGCCACATTTTGTTGAGTCATTTTATCAAACAGTTGGTGAGCAACATCAATGGCAAAGTAACTGAGTCACCGAATTGGTTCGATTCGAGCTGGATTCGATCCGAGTCGAGTCGAGCTGAGCTGGGGCCTACTCGAACTCGGCTCGAACTCATTTTCAAGCTAAAAAAATCAGCTCGACTCGGATCGAACTCAGCTTCAAACCGAGTCGAGCGAGCTAACCGAGCTAGCTCAGTTCGTGTACATCCCTAGTGGGACCCCTTGACTGTGGGGCCTACTGTGATATATGTGACTACATTCACATTGTCCATTGTATTGAAAGCTTATTTTAGGGCATGATCCAAAAAATAAAGTAGCTCCAAATTTCTGATGGACCATAGTATAAGAAACAATGGTGATTGACCATTTAAAAATTCTTGTGAGCCACAAAAGCTTTGGATCTAGATGATATTTTTGTCATCTCTTCATCTAGCTTTGTGACCTTATTAATGGGTTGGATGACAAATAAACATTTAAGTGAAATCCATGAAGTTTTTAAGGGTAGGGATTCAATCACAATTGTTTCATATGGGTAAATGTGTCAAATTAATATGTTTCAAACGTTTCAGACGTTAGTTAACAAACATGTTGTTCTAGATTCACTACTAGTTTTCCGAGTTCAAATTTAGATTTCCGATTCGCACTTTGGATTTCAGATTTAACAAACAGGCCCTTAGTATGGAACACCTTTTGTATAGTTGCCAGCCGGCCTATATTCTATCCCATCATGCACCTAATAACTTGATGGTTAATTACCATCCAACTGTTCATAAGATCGCATGGCCTTGGAGGAGGGAAAATAAAAAAAAAAAAAAAAGAGAGACAAATATAAGCTAAATCCTAAACTTTCGTGGCCTGGAAGAAAGTTTCAATGGTAAGTGTTTAATCCCCACTCTGTGGTCCACTTGAGCCTTCTGAATGTAAACCCTTGGTTTCATTCCTCTAGGCTGTCTATTTCTTTGTGCATGAATGGTCCACTCGATCAACAGATAAGCTAGGAACAATCAAGTGAGAAATGAGGATATTTTCAATTTTTGTTGGTTTCATCCCTCCGTCTCCTCTTCTTCATTACTATACCTTAATGTTGAAAATCTAACTGATCTTGAGCCACCTTATTGTTGAAAAAAAGGATAAAGTTTCATTTGATATATATATATATATATATATATATATATATATATATATATATATATATAATTATTTATATTATTATTATTTTTTAGGTCTATCCTTTGTCTATTTCTTTTGTCAGCAAATGAACTGCTACCTATAATTGATAAACTTCACCCATCAGATATAGGGAACTTAGATGGGATTTCTAGCATCGATCCCACACGTTTTAAGTATATTGTGCCATGGATTGCAGGTTTCCCCTTTCCAAAATGATTAGTATGCTGACTAGATATTATTATTTCATGTCTCTTCACAACTATATGGGTCTAGGAGTGCAAATTTGCCTAGATTTGAGGTTCCTGATGGATATTGAGATATAGAAAGGTGCCTGAAAATATTAGATGGCCATGGAAACCAAGTTATATAAAGACCTTGCATGGGTTGTGCCTTTTCACTTTATAATTCATTTTTTGGTTGGTTAAAGGTGATTGAGGAAGATTCTAGTCAAATCAATGAGTTTCCCATCCTTTTTGTTAGGTTAACAATGTCAAGAGTATGTAATCTGAATATGAATTGAAAACCGAGTATGGTTTGAGATTAGTATGAAGTATGGGTATTAAGTGTTTTTCCCATCATTACAAGGATTATGGAATTTAGACTTTTTTACCCACTTAGAATTTCTATTTTTCTTAGGTAAATTATAAATGTTATAGTGAGTTTCTGGCTAGTGATACAAAATAATACAAATATATTTTCATGCCTTATTTGATAATTGGCTAAGGATTTTTGTTAATAAAGAGAAGTGCCAGAAAGAAAGAAAAAAATATCACAAGATGTATTTGAAGTCTCAATTATTCATGCATTAGGTTGCATAACATGGTATGCAAGCACTACAAGAAAATAGAGCTTAGCCGACGCATGGGGCTACCCTTTCCCCGCAGCCAATTTTAACGGCCGCTTGCAAAGGGCCCTATAAGGACCAAAAAAAATAAAAATAAATAACCCCTATCTTCAATTTTCACTCCAGCCCTCGCCGCCCTCGAGTCTCTCTCTCGATCTCTCCCTGCCTCTCCCTCTCCGCACTCTCTCTCTCTCTCTCTCTCAAAACCCTAGCGCTCTCTCTCCATCTCCTCTGCTATCTGCTGCTCCATGGATTCACCAAAACCCTAGAAGCGCCATCTCCTCCCATTGGCTCATCTTCTCAAATCCCAAGCCCGACCATGGAAACCTCTGGATCTTCGTTGTGGCTGTCGTCATCATCCTTGCCGTATTCTTCTATCTTTCGACCGTCACAAGAGGCTCCGGAAAGAAAGGGTATGGGATCGTGATTGATGCCAGAAGCACCAGGGTGCGAATCCACGTTTTTGAGTTCTCGATGAGAAGAGGATTGCCCATTCTGAAGTTTCGGTATGGGGGATCCGCGACAATGAAGGTGAATCCCGATCTGTCGGACTTTGTTGCGGATCCCAGCAGCGCCTGTTTATATGCTATGTAGATTCGAAATTATTATCTGTAGTTTATCTTGGGTTTGGAATTTTGTTCATGTACTTGATTATTTCATTGCTTCATGTATGTTTAACAAGTTAATAATTTCAACAGTTAAATAACTGATTAGAGTTTTTTGTCCATTCAAAACATTGGAACTGATGGTTCTTTCATTTTCAGCCAACTGAGAGGATCACTATTCTGTCTACCTACTATTACGATGAGGATCAAACCACCCAAGATCCCATAAGTTTATGATGTGCTCCATATTTCTTTTTCTTTTCATTTATTTCTATGAATAACGTGATTGAATTCACCATATCTTCCTGCCAATGGTGTTTTGGGATTTGAGTGTATTCCAAATCCCCATTTTGCAGGGTTTTTGAAATGCAATTTTGAGGTGAAGACTCTTTTTTGCAATGTGCTCTGTTCCAATCCCTCTGTCCAGTCCTGGACTGCCATTGCTGCCTAGTGCAACTTGTTTCTGCAAGTGTCAAATGTGTCTTTGATTTTGGCAGCATTAGCGCAATGATGTCGTTAGAGCATTTAAGTGTGATTTTCTATTTATGTGGTAGAACTGATTGTGCCAAAAGCTTGCTGGATTGTGATTGTCATTACCGTTAATTTGGTTGTCTTTAATTGTGTGATGCTGGTAGTTGATTTATCTAGGTTGTTCATTAGAAAGATGCAGAGTGCTGAAAGATGCAAAGGCCTTGGTTGACGGAAATTTGGTAAACATCTTCAACCAATTGCAGGCTGGTACATTAATGCTTGCTAAATGATTCAATACATTTTTCCTTCTCAAATTATTTTCAAAACATAATTTTGAATACAACATATATCTTTTACATTAGAGGGATTCTCATCTCGTTGGATATTCAGGTCCATTTTCATAAACATGGATGGCACATTTACTTCACATGGGTTCATTTGTAAGACATATTTACATAAAAATATTCATTTCAAGCTTGGATGCCCTACTTTTGATAACAAAGGTTTTGTTTTATGCATTGATCTTCTTATTTCTTCTACTACAATTATTCTATGATTTCTTCTTTTACACCTTATTTCATGATTAAATTTTCAGGTTTCAAAGTTTAAAGATCCTCGTGATGCATGTGCTGCAATTGTTGCTGAATCATATCGTCTTTTCTTCCATGATACTGTTTATGAGTCTCATTGTTCCTATTTGGCTAGTCATGCATTTTATTTTAAGTAACTATTTTAAATTCCATGCCGGACAAGTGGGTCTTACATTTCAGCAATCTATTTATTGGGCTGTTGAGTCTCACCGTGGATGGGGAATGCCCAAAAAATCTCTTACATTGGATCTTTTTCAGTTGAATATGGACCATTGTTCAATTTCTCTTCTTAACTGCTTCTATAGGCTACAAATTGGCAGATTAAGATTGCCCTATCAGTGGGATTTTTAAGGCATAGTCCAATTGCTGATGGGTAAAATTGATCAATGGTATGGATTCTGATCCACACTACCCACTTGTCTGAGTTGAAAGCCTGTGTATACCATGCAAAGATGCAGGCCACATATCCTGTAATTCCTCAATTATGGCAGTTAGCTTAATTGATATTAAATTTGGATATGCAGGAACTGGGATGCAGGAAGATTCTTCAAATGTCTATTCATTCATGGTTTTATAAAAGAAATATTTGTTTAAGATGTATTATTACTTCAAATGGATCATATTGTTTGGCACTATAACTTTATATACAGTGCATGTTTCAGCTTGTCAAGTGCATATATCAATCAGTTCAAACCAAATATGGTTATAATTTATTTGGTCTTTTCTTGCAGAACCTAGTGGAGGAAAGCATTTGGTCAATGCTAGCTACAGAAAGTTTGAAGGCTCTAGGTGGACTTGGCCTGCTTTCCCTTGGAGGAAAATACCTACTCAGGCGTATCTTTGAAGTTGGTATCATATTCCTAATAATAACTCAATCTCAGTGTCTGGTTGGTATTTTTGAGTTTGGAACTGTATTCTTGCTTCACTTGTGTAGGAGGAAGAGGCTCTCGTTTCAGCTCATAGAAAAGAAATCGAAGAGACGATGGAGATTGTGCGTGAAGTAAGTTTATCCTACATTGGCTCTCTGCTACCTTTTTAGTTCAAAATCATCATATGTTTCTCAATTACTAATGATGCATGACTTGTGGATTCTAATATATATTATTGATTGCGATTGATTTTCCTTCTATCCTCATTGCTTGCGGAATGATTGCTTTCCAACTGATCTACTTTTGTGGTCGGAATGCTTTTATGATTTCCATGAGCAATGCTCCTCACGAAAGTGTCGTTTTTACTAACTGTACTGTTTTGCTGACTGCATTAGTATACAAACTATATTTGATCGTGATGTTTCTCTTATCTAGAATTTGTCAAATTGTCGGGTGTCAAGGTCAACTTTGTTGAGTAGGCATAAGTGCTTATTTCATACAGACATAATATTCAAAAGTTTCCAACTTTTGCAGTAGATTAGATGTGCTCTGCTGCAAGTAAGATAAGGGTGGCAAGTGATGTTCTTATATCACTTGCTATTTGGGAAGAAAAAGGAGGAAAATGGGAACCCTGCCTGAGTCATCGTCTCCCACCCACAATCATCCAACCAACCAGAAAAAAAAGGCTGACAATTAATAATTGGCTAAATCATTCACTCGTGTGCCTATAGCAAGAAGAAAAAGGCATTAAATATGGTCTTTGGTCTTCGTCTCACATAATATTATCATTTCTTCACTTACCCTTGATGCCCACTTCAAATTCCTTGGAGATGGGTGCACTTAGTGACCAAGTCAAACACGTTGTTTTCAAATGCTTTCCTTGCAAGTTGCAACCCATTGCCATTTTGTTGATTGTTCCGGTGCTTTCTCATATGGCTTTTGGATGTCACCTAATCTCTATTTGTTTTTTGTCATTGTTGTAGAGAATTTTTGAGCACTTTGCACAGGTAAGCCAACACTGTCTGTCATTTTAAGTGTTAGGTTATTCCTTAAGTGAATGTACTAGTATGCATTTTATCTTGAGATTAGACCATTGGTTATTTGTTCCCATTGTCATTAAAATTTCATGTTCTTTTGTTTCAAATGGTGGAATAATTGACAATGCAAGTGATGAGATTTGAGTTGAAAAGCAAGTGGTGAGATTTTATAAGACAGTGTAAGGACAGATTTTATGAGATTTGAGTTAATGCAGTTCTAAGTCTGATCCAGTTCTTATTTTCACTTGACAGAGACATTATCTTTTCTAACACCTAATTATCATCTGGGTTGTTTTTTAATTATAGATTTATGTTTTACTATCTGAACTTGCTTCTTCTTCTTCTTCTTTTTTTGCTACCTGAACTTGAGTGGCGCAAAGTCAAGAGCAGAGGAAGCTCAATTCACCGTTTGAGCTCTGTAAGTGGCTTTTAGTTACCATTTTTTTTTTTTGGAAATTTGGCTGTTTTTTATTCTATTTTTCATTTGTTGCATTGTTTAGTGATGTGTTCATATTCATTTGTGTGTTCTGTTCCAGACCGTGGATTGTAAGATTTGGATTTTCTCAAGTTTTGTAGAGCTTGACTTGGCGGTTGACCCAATTCGTTTTGACACAGTTCTAACTGAATTGTGGTTAAATGGTGTAATGGTTTGATTATTAGATGCAAATGGTTCTTCCTTTGGTTCAGTTTGTAGCAGTGGGGTCTATGATTTTTGGATCCAAACCAATGGTCTGTTGGAGCCCACAGGCATCTTGCATGGATGGGGCCTCAATTGTCTCCTATCACTGCAACCAATTTTCGGAGAATCACTTTGTGGATTGTAACTGCTATATATTTATTATAATGCAGGTAGGAATAACAGATAGTTTGGATTATTTGGAGTGATCACCTGTTTTCTTCAAGTTGATTGCTCATCAGTTGCTGGCAGTCTCAACAAAAGGTAATCTGATAATTTGATACTCTAGATGTTTCAGAAATATGAGGGAATGTTGCTTGTGATCACCCATGCAACTGATTGTCAGTAAAATTCTTTTGTAATATTCATCTTCCCATGCTTGGTTAGTGATGCGTCTGTAAAGAGGAATGCTGAAGTGAACTCAAGCAGTACACTTTTCTGCCACTTTTCTCTCCCATATGTGAGATCCAAACCTCTCATCAAGAGGATCCCACCAGTTAGATGCTTATTCCCCCCAAAAAAAATCAAGCTGACCAGATGATCAGATATTTGCACATTGAATTCGGACCATTGGTTACATGAACAACCATTTATGTTGTACAAAGATGGCCAGCTTGATTATCTACGCCATGGAGCCCGCTTCCTGAGCAGCTTGGTTCTTACACACATTAACCATGTGAGAAATGACAGTGCACTTCTCTATTTCACTTGAGATTGTCGTTGATCACTGTTTAGAGAAACATAGCATATCAAGGGCCCATTTGGATGCCACAAAATAAGTTACTTTTTCTACTTACAGCGGTAGATAAGTGACTTATTTCAGATAAGTAAGTTTGGTTTATGATTAGTTATAAGCAGCTGTTTTACTTTAAGTACTTAATCACTTCAGTTAATTTTTTTAGCTTTCTACTTTTCATAAACAATGGAGATTGAACACCCACCATTGAAACACCTTCATTGGCGAAAACTGATGGACAGGGTAGATGTCATGTGGACCTGTTGGTGGGACTGTTATGTTTTCCGACAGACTTTTCAGGCTGGTGCTAACTTTAGATGTTTATAAAGCATGCTTGAGTCTTCAAGTTAAGCTTCCTTTATTTCAGGTATCGTCAGATTTCAAGGAGTGGGGCCTAGGACACAAGTGTGCCACATGGCCATCTTCTGTGAGGATATTCAAATGACCTTTCCACAGACCCTTTTCTTTCTCTATTGAAATATAAACCATGTCTATACAAATGAAGTTACCTGCTGAATAACTGAGCTCCCAGCCTCTGGACTTGGCTGATACTCCATCTCTAGTGGTGAATTCAACATATGCCGTCGAGCCTCTCAGCTTGAAGTGTTTGCCTGAGTTGTCATTGTGGATATTAGAGCAGTCTACAGGTATTGAACCCGATTTACAGAGTCTAAGAAGACTATCATCTGCACCAATTGAGAGGTAACTGAGGCTGAATGCTATGAATTTTGCAGATGGGTATTGAATTTTCCACTGGCATTCTGATTTGGAGGATATGGATGTTTACTGAGATTCCTGCACTCAGATATGCTTTGGGTTGTGTTAATGTAACAGTTCCAGCTCCACATGACTCTGCACCAGAAGAAATTAGATGATAGAAACACAGTTCAACTTGCATGTAATATGAGGATCCAATTAGTACACACATCTACACTCTTCCTAAATGTGCAGTGTGGCATACCAAAGAAAGATCCAAGCCGTCCATACAATGCTTCTGACAATGTAGATGATCTCGCCCACAAATCAGGTTGGCCCATTCTTCATGTGGGTCACAATATTAGAACCAGGCTGGTGGCCTAGAAAAACTTTCCCCTGTTTTTTCAGCCATCATTTTTTTTTCCTAAGCCAAACTAGCTGGTGGACTTACAGATTTTGTGGTCCAGGCATCTTTGCAGCAGGACCGCCCGATGAACAGCTTGGAGCTTTTCTTACTCTTTTCATCATTGAATATTGAATGAGAAAAGATCATATAATTCTGGTGGGCATTAAACATTACAAAGCTTATAGCCCATCTGAGTTTAGGTTGGTGTATACACCCATCATTCCAGGCCATCCATTCGATGGGCTACCACATGGATTAGCCATATCCTGATTTCATTCTAGTTTCTCCTTTATGTTTTACTAACTTGGTCTTATTTTGATGAAAACGTAAGGCTTCATAAGAACTTCATGGCATTGGGTTTGGATTACAAAACTGATAATTCTACTATTTATTGATGATCAAGATTCACATTAGATTCTCATTAATGAGGTTCATTTGCAGAGGTACTCTCTCTCAGAAGAGCACTTTGTTTTTTCAGTAGCAGTTTCAATGGCCAAGTTGTAGCAGAGGGGAATTATGCAGTGTTATTGATTGGGTGGAAAAAAGTGGTTTCTGAGGGAGTTGAGCTTTTTGTTTAACAAAAATGGTTCTTTTGCCTCTAGGCCAAACATTTTCTTGCCCCTAGGCTTTGTTCACTCAAGTTGGAAGAGAGGCTATTCCTTGCCGATATGTTGTCCAAGGAGTGTGGCAGTCTGGCTCTTTGCATCGGGAACTTGTGTTTTTTTAAATGAAAATATTAATAATTCTTAAATAAAGTTTATTAATGGGGAAGCCTTCTTTCTCCCAGAAGGAGACATTGGAGGTTTTTCTTCAGATGTTCCAAGAATTGTTGTTTTATCAGGAATAGGTGGGAATTCATGTATCACAAGATTTGAGGGTTTTAAAATAAAAATGTAGCGTAGTAGTCAGTGTTTTATTTTATTTTATTCTTGGTATTTGTGACATCTGAAAATAGGTTTTTGGATTTTTGCCTTTCAATGAGTAGGTGTTCTCTGAGTTTTTACTTTATTTTGCCTTTCTGTATCTATGGTCTGAAGATGGAGACTTTTGCAGGTTTTTGGTTTTTAATGTGATGAAAATCATGTAGAAACTTGGATGTTTAGCGTGAAGCATTGGATCCCATCTAAAGAACTCCAAAATGCAAAGGTCTTGAATGGACTAGTATCAGGGTGGGGGACCTCCTGTGAAGCTCCTTCAAGCTAGCCTCAGTCACGCACCATGTTATTCTGTAAGGTCTTTTTATAACCATTCCATGAATGCATTTCTATTCTTGGCATATTACATATAAATTTGTTCTGGAAATATTGGCCATTGCATACGAGCTTTGAATTAGTTTTGTTGGAATTTGGTTCAATTGTTATTGATTTGTAGCTGTTGGTTTCATATTATTATTCTATCATAATGCGACTGTTTTCTTCTTCCTCATGAATTTTGTTCCCAAGCTGATAAATCAGGTAGTTTGCATGTCCTGCTTTCTGTCTTGAAGTTGGGATGTTGTGTAGGATTGGTTGATGCTTGTTTAAGTCTTGTAACCATGCAAATGTTTTATCTATGGCATTTGTATTATCTGTAGCCTGTTAGAAACTAGTGTTCTAACAACAACCAGAAAAATTGTTTTGGAGGTTTTCTTTTGTAGATATGTTGAATTTATATTTTAAGAGATTATTCTGGCTGTTGTTGTCATGTGGGCTTGTTTTATTTATTATCTAGATACTTGATTAGGTGTGTCATGTTGGATTATGATAAACATTTGGCAATCTCTTTGATGACTTGAGCTGATAGTTTCCTTCTCTGTTTAAATAGCTCATTTCCCTTTTCAATTAATAGAAGTTGTGTGGTTTGTTTGAAAAAAAAAAGAAGAATGGAAAGAGGAGAAGAAGGACGGCTGCAAAATCTATGTTTTTACTTTACCAGAGTTGGTTCATTTAAAGACATGGTCACTTGCTTTGTTAAAATATTTAAAGCTTATTGTGCCATATGGTCCATACATTTGTTTCAAGTTCTCAATTTCTCAGGATCTTTCCATTTAAGTCATGGTCATTTGCTTGATATATTTTAAACAAGCCGTGTATCCTGAAATTGGTCAACCCTTTCCTACTTGTTGTAGAGGCCTTTTGCTTGCCCATTGGATGATTGCCATTCTAGCTATAGACGGAAAGACCATTTGACTCGGCACTTGCTCCAGCACCAAGGGAAACACTTCACATGCACGGTAGAAAGCTGCAATCGTAAGTTCGTTTTCCAGGGAAATAGGACATGTCATGTTAAGGAATTGCATGATGATGAGTCTCCTGCGGCTGCCAGTGAAGGTCAAAAGCAGCATATTTGCCAAGAGTTTGGATGTGGAAAGGCATTTAAGTATGCATCAAAGTTGAGGAAGCATGAGGATTCACATGGTAAGTATATATGGCAGTCAATTTGTTGAATTTCTCATCCTCAGATGGATTTGTACGTTGGATGCCCATCCCATTGATTGCCTTTCGTCCCTTCATTTGTTTTCCAACTTCAACTTCAACCTTTTGTTTAATCATCCTCTGTTGCCTGTGGCAGTCATCTTTGTTAATTTGTTTGATGTCTTAACTTTTATTTCTTCAATTTTCTATTTTGTTTGATTGAATATCTGCGTAAACTCTGTTATTTTTTTCCCTATCACAGTTAAACTGGATTCTGTGGAAGCTGTCTGCCTTGAACCAGGCTGCATGAAAACTTTCTCGAATGCCAAATGTCTCACGACTCACCTCCTCTCCTGCCACCAATATATTCCTTGTGAGGTCTGTGGGACTAAACAACTGAAGAAAAATATCAAGGGCCATCTACGCACCCATGATGAAGAAGAAGTTGAGAGGATCAAGTGCAGTTATGAAGGCTGCCTCCACAAATTTTCAAATGTATGATTCTGCTAACATCCTTGTAACATTATTCCTGTCTTAATTTTTTTTTATTTTTTATTTAAAGAAAAAGAAAAAAAGAATATCATTCTCAGGGGTCAATGATGATGTGTTGATGAAAGGAAAAAGAGGTTTATTTGGTAGAATGGTAGTTGGTCTGTAATTCTCTGGAAGCAAAATCATGGCTTTAAAGCCTCAACCCATATTATTGTGGACAACTATGCCTTAACTCAGTTACCACTTGTAAATCCAACACTGCCCAGTATGTTGACAAACCCATTGAAAGGCCAAAAGGCATTTGACAAGGCAAGAAAACTGCCTGATCAATTCCATGGTAATAATAATAATGACAATTCCACAGTGATGAAATAGGATATTACCATATATGCAATTCTTGTTTATATGATTATTCATTTCAATATATTAATTGATTTCCATTTCCCTTTCTTAGTCCTTTCAGTTATGGTCTTCTCTCATTTTGTGGGCTACAGGTCAGGCAGATTTGCTAGGCTTCAACGGATTCAATGCTCATCGGGCCCATGACCAGCCTTATTCATTGCGCCTGGTGGCGGTCCTTCCATGGCCACTGCGACCTTTTCTACACAAGGGCAATGAGAGGAATTTCAGCCTCAAGCGCACCGATTCGATCCGCTCCCGGGATTCAGGTCCAAGCATAGTTGTCCAAGACCACATTGCATCATTTGACAACATTTCCAGTGAAAGAGAAGGCCTGAGCAAGGATGATAACATTCAGAGTGTTAAATATATATATACATATATATATATATATATATATATATATATATATATATATATATACATACATGAGTGTCACCTTTTCTTTTTTCCTCTCTTTTTTTTTTCTTTTTTCTTGCTGAAAAAAAAATTTGCTATGACTACCAGTATCTATATGTTTTTAAAACTCTAGCTACGGTTATTCTACGGACTACAACCGTAGCTATATTTAGCTACGGATTTTATCTGTAGCTTTTAATAGTGTTTTAATAAAAAAACCGACGATTTAGCGGCAGCCAGTAAAACCGTCAGTAAAGGTCCCGACCGTCGGTAAAGCCTTTACCGACTGAGGCTTTACTGGCGGTTACCTGACTGCGGGCAGAGGCTTTGCCGGCGGTTTTCTGGGCGTTTTGCGGCGGTTTTGACCGCCGGTAAAGGCCACTTTTCTTGTAGTGAAGCTTGTTAGCATTTATACAGGCATCCATGATGGATGTAGGATCCTCCTTCCACTGGAACTGTGAAGATCCATTGGAAGACCTTCCAGAAATTTGAGTGCATTCATTGACGGAAAGGTGGGGGTGGGCTCCTTTTAGCCATCTGATTGAATTATGGCATTTATGGCATTTAAGGAATCCCCTTCAACCCACGGGGTTAACCTTTTACTACCTTAACTTATTGGGTGCTCTTTTTTCCCCAAGGTTATGATGCTAAACGCCACTAACTTGGTTCAATGGGTTTTCAGGTCTGAAGATGAGTACATCAGATGCCACTAGAGCAAAGCTTGCTCTTTTGGTTCTATATTCAATCTGGGTCTGTTTGGATTCCACCATTTTTGTAGTTTTGCAGCCTGCCCTAAGTGAGTTAGTGACCCCTATTTCAATTCCTCTCTATTTTGATATTTTTAATTACTATTTTCTATACTTTTATATCCCAATTCATGAAATTGATGAACACTCGAGCTGTAAGAATCTTTTGTTTTGTTTTGTTTCTCTCTATTTTTTGTATTTTTGTATTTTTTTATTTTTTTTTGTCCTTTTTGCTATCTATATTAAGCATGAGGAGGCTGACTTGTGATAATTGGAAATTTGGGAGAATTCTGGAAGCTAATCTTCTTGTCTAGTTCAATGTCTGGTGGGTTTTTGTTGTTTTGATTTTTTCTTTGTTTTCATGTGCTTTGTTGATTTGTGGAAGGATTCTTCTGTTTTAGATGCACCTTTGGCTGGGGTATGAAACTTCAGATACTATTTTGGGTCATCGTTTGGAAATTTTCTGATGCAAAAGTTTGACGACAGCTGCCAAGCTGACATCAACCCTCATTTATCCAAGTTTGGGACAAGCAGGTGCAATTGCTACTGGGCAGAATTAAACATCTAGATTTTAGTTATTCCTTTTGCTCCTTTAAAAAAAAGTTTAAATTGGGGTTATACATGTGTACCTATCTATCCTTTATCCTACATTGTGAGAATATTGGGTATATGGGATTGTGTATGGGTTATTAGTTGCAATATACTATGTATAGAGAAGCTCTAAATAAGCTTCCTTGTATAGTCTTGTAGAGTGGTTATTTAAACCCACCTTTGGGTTAAAGAAAGACAAAAAAAGTTCTCCAGATTCTTGAGTTTACATGGTATCAGAGCGAGGTTTCTGAATCTACTGCACGACCGACGCTCCTCCATTGATTCCGGCGGCCCATCATCGATTTTGGCGCTCCCCCATCGAGATTCCGGCAGCCCCCATCGATTCGGGCAACCCCATCGAGATTCCAGCGGCCCTCATCGATTCCGACGGCCCCCATCGAGATTCCAACACCCCACATCGATTTCGGCGGCCCCTCCAGATCCATTGCAGCAGATTCAACAACAGTTCCCAATTTCTCAAATCCATTGAAACCCATCTCTGGCTCGCTACCTCTATCTTCACATCTGGATCCATTGATCTGAGATCTGTTGAACCCATCAAGTCGATTATTCTCCATCAACGACAGTGGCTCTACCTCTGCTCGTCAGATCCTGTCCTGCTCACCTAGAAATCAATGGTACATTTCTTTTTCGTGGTTTTTCTTTCTTATGGCATCTAAGAATCCTTCTGATAAGGTCGAAACTATCTATGTTCGGTTGGATGGGAAAAATTTTCCTTGTGGCAATTTCAATTCAAGAATTTTTTAGCAGGAAAGAGCCTCTACGGCTATGTAGAAGGTTTTACGGGCAAACTAAAAGATGAAAAGGAACTCCTATCTTGGACCACAAATAATTCGAAGGTCACTTGGATCCTTAATAGTGTTGAGAGCAACATTGCAATTAACCTCACGTTATTCGAGATTGCATAATTAAATCGATTAAGCACTATCATGTTTATAAAACTAAGGTATAAATAGGAGAAATATGCAATATTTCACACTCAACATACCCCCAATTAACATTTTGCTAGTCTCGAGCAAAACATGCGTGAAGTGATCGTCAATCTTCAATGTTCAATGTTCAAATCACTTTTAGAAAACAATCTTTTGTGCAATCAAGTATGAATTAGTACAATCTAAAGAAGCGAGAGTGCAATTTTAAAAACCTAGAGCCGAATCACAAGAGCAATCAATCAAAAAGTTTCTTTATCAATATTTAAGAGCATAAGTTCATATATCAAAAATTTCCAATGTGCTTAGTGAATTCTATTTACTTTCCATAACATACTACTATTTCATAATGTTAGCCATGCTCATCACCTCAAGTTTTATTGAATAATCAAGTACTGATTTCGAACTTATCACACTTTCCTTCTTTTTTCAGTTTTTGATTTTATATCGACGGTCTCTTTTATTTATTCATTCTTTTCAGACTTTTCATTCCTTTCCAGTCTTTTCATCATACATGACCTTTTTGTCGATTTCACTGTTTTTTAACTGGTTCTTTTCATCTTTTTAAGGTGGATAAAATTCTCCATACTTAATTCTCAATATTTATCAATGATACACAAACTAACAATGAGAAATTCTAGTACAATTCACAAAAAGCAATTTGAATGTGGCTTGTGACTTAGATTAACATGATATTCAAACTTACTCTTAATCAATTAAATGCAAGAATTTAGACAATAGTCTACTCGGTTGATCAAACTTCAACAATTCAAAGTTCAATCTCCATCTTATCATCATACTCAAAGCATTCTTAATTCCACAAATTATCATTTCCCAAATATGTTTTTAACTTGAAAATTTGAAAATTTTCACAATTTTTACTCAAAACTCAGAAAACATTGATTAGTTTACCTAATCCGCACCCCCCAACCTAAAACCTACATTGTCTTCAATGTAAAAGATATGATCATGCAATGCACATGAGACAACGAAAAGAAATGGTAAGTGATGAGAAGATAATACCTGAAGAAGGAGAATTGAAGCTTTTCCAAAGTTCTTAACATGTAAATGAGTTAGCATGAAGACTAAACAAACCGAAATCAAACTATCCTAATCCTAAATTCTATGAAAGCAATAAACCTAACGACACCTCTATCAGACTACGAGGTTAATCCTGGTACATAGGATCAGTCAGAGGCATGAACATGTCCTTTGAATCAAACTTCTCAACAAATGGCTTGAGATGATGTCCATTCACTTTAAAAACATTGCCATTTGTCAAATTCTTTATCTTGATTGCCCCATGAGGATAGACATTAGTAACAGTGAAAGGGTCGGTCCAACGAGATCGAAGTTTTTTGGGAAAAAGATATAACCGAGAATTATACAGAAGGACTTTTTGACCAGTTATGAATGATTTCTAAAAGATGTTCTTGTCATGGAACACCTTCATCATGTCCTTGTAAATTTTCGAGTTCTCATAAGCGTCATTCTGAATTTTTTCAAATTCATTTAGTTGGAGCTTGCGCAACGAGCCAGGGTTGTCCAAGTTAAAGTTTAGATTTTTGATAGCCCAGTAGGCTCTATGCTCCAGCTCCACAGGCAAGTAGCAGGCTTTCCCATAGACGAGTCTAAAGGGAGATGTTCCAATGAGGGTCTTAAAAGCTGTACGGTAAGCCCATAAAGCATCGGTCAAATGGATTGACCAATTCATACGGTCAGGGTTAACCATTTTTTTCAGAATTTGTTTAATTTTCCTGTTGAAAATCTTGGCTTGTCTGCTATTCTGTGGGTGGTATGGAGTGCTCACTTTATGAGAGATGCCATATTTTTTTATTAAGTTCTCACATGGCCTATTACAAAAGTGTGAGCCTCCATCACTAATGATGGCCCGAGGTGTTCCAAAACAGGAAAGGATATTTTCTTTTAAGAATTGAATTACCGTTTTATGATAATTATTCTGACGAAGGATCGCTTCGACCCACTTAGTGACATAGTTTACAACTAACAAAATGTAAATATTCCCAAAGGATTGGGGGAATGGTCCCATGAAATCAATGCCCCAACAATCAAATGCTTCAATGATAAGAATAAGATTTAGAGGCATCATATTTCGATGGGACAACCCTCCCAATTTCTGACAATGCTCACAAGCTTTGCAAAACTCATGAGTATCTCTGAACATCGTGGGCTAATAAAAGCCGCACTACAAAATTTTGGCCATGGTCTTTTTAGTAAAAAGTGACCACCACAGGCCTGAGAATGACAAAAGGAAATGACACTTTGATGTTCATTGTCTGGAATACATCTCCTTAGAATTTGGTCTGGGCAATATTTAAATAAATAAGGATCATCCTAGAAAAACTTGCGTACCTCGGCGAAATTTTTTTTCTTATCTTGCGCAGTCCAATATGTTGGTGTGATTCCTGTAATAAGATAATTTAAAATGTCAACAAACCAAGGTAATTGGGAGAGTTTAAACAATTGTTCATCTGAGAACATATCATTTATAGGTGTCGGGTCAAGGGAATCAGGGAGATCAAGCCTGGAGAGATGGTCATCCACTACATTCTCTACTCCCTTTTTGTCTCGTATTTCTATGTCAAATTCCTAGAGTAGAAGGATCCATCTTATCAAGCGGGACTTAGCATCGTTCTTAGAAAGAAGATATTTCAACACCGCATGATTAGTGTAGATGATGATCTTGAATCCGATCAAGTAGGATCTAAATTTGTCCAAAGCAAACACTACGGCTAAGAGTTCCTTTTCTATAATAGAATAGTTCACTTGGGCAGAATTTAGAGTTATACTCGCATAGTGAATCATGTAGGGCTTCTTTTCTTTTCTCTGGCCTAACACCGCCCCAATAGCATAGTTAGACACATCGCACATAATTTCAAAAGGGATGCTCCAATCTGGTGGCTGCATGATAGGTGCGGTAGTCAACATAGCCTTGAGCTTAGTGAAAGCTACTTGGCATTGCTTAGTCCACTCGTATGGTGCATCCTTACGAAGTAGATTACATAAAGGACGAGAGGGATGACTAAAGTCCTTTATGAATCTGTTTCGACTAGAAACAAATGCATTTGATTTGGGGGATTTCATTCAATGATAACAAAGAAAGAATGAGAGAATAATGATCACAAAGAATTTTATTCAATCTAAGTTCATTTACATCCTCGTATTCCCTTGATTCTGAAAACAGAGTACAATCAATGCAACGCAATGAATGAAAGAGAAGGTAGTCCGATGGCAATTTCGGCAACATTTCAACGCTTTTGATGTTCAATGCAAAGGCAGATGGGTTGTACGGACTTGAAACCCTTGATTTGGTCGTGCAATAGGTTTTGATCATCCTTCCGTTCATCCTTCCAATCGTACAGACAGATTCTTCTTTCCCCTTTGTGAGCTCCTTGAGACCCTCCATCATAAGTGGGGCGCACAAACTTTAGCCAAGGTGGAGTGCACAAGGTTTACTTCAGGATAAACTTCTATGGAGAATGACACACAATGCTTGCATTAAGACAAGAGAGCATGGAATATGGTGCAGAAGCCATGCATTAGGACATGATCCCATGCAAAGTGGCACACCAAGGCATCCATTAAGACATGAAAAGCCTTTCATTAAGACAATCTCCACAAGGAGTGGCGCATGGAGGTTTCCATTAAGACATGAAAAACCTTGCATTAAGACAGTCTCCACAAGGAGTAGCGCATGGAGGCTTCCATTAATACATGAAAAGCCTTGCATTAAGACAGTCTCCACAAGGAGTGGGGCATGGAGGCTTCCATTAAGACAAACCTCCAACCAAAGTGGCGCACAACCATTGTCTTGAGACAAGCATCCAACCAAAGTGGCGCATAACCATTGTCTTAGGACAAGCATCTAATCAAAGTGGCGCACAACCTCCCTCTGCAACATGGATCGCACAACCTCTTTCTGCAACATGGAGCTCACAACCTCTTTGTAACATGGAGCGCACAACCTCTTTGCATAAAAAGTGGCATATAATGTAGGCTTCAAGACAAGGGAGAAAGGAAAGTGGTGTTGTGCTCTAGCTTTAAAACAAGGGAGAAACAGGTATGGTGTTTTGCGCTAGCTTTAAAACAAGGGAGAAAGATATGGCGTTGTGCGCTAGCTTTAAGACCAGGGAGAAAGAGATATGACGCACAAAGCCTTTTATATGGACAAAGTCTCACAAAAAGTGGCGCACAAGGGTGGACTTCAGGACATGAAGATACAAGAAGTGGCACACAAAGGAGGACTTTAGGACATGAAGGAGAGAGAGAGAGAGATGACGTTGGGACAAAGTCCCTTTGAAAGTGGTTGTGCGCAAGTCCTTTTGAGGGGGCATTATGCGCAAATCCTTTTGAAGGATATTGTGTGGAAACCCTCTTGAAGGGCATTGTACGGACAATAGGTTGTGCTCAAATCCCAATATACATGGAGTTGTGCGGTGAATGGGTTGTGCGCCGCACAAAACCTCCAACGCACAACCCTCTGGGTGGACAAACTTCTCCACTTCCTTCTCCCTACTTCTCTCCCTCCCGTCTCCTGTACAAACGAGGAGTGAGGAGGGGTATTTATAGGCCTCCCAGGCTCCTCCCTTCCTTAAATAGTGGTGATCACCACCACTTCCTCCTTCATATAACTTCTACCCTCCTTCCTTACATAGTGGTGTTCAACCACTTTTCCTTAAATGATGGTGTACCTCCCTTTCTAAGACAAGAACCTCACTTCCTTCCCTCATACAAGGCAACGCCCATCCACTTCTTTATACTAAAATAACCCTATCCACTCCTTTTTACCAAAATACCCCATTCACTCCTTTTTACCAAAATCCCCCCATTCACTCATTTTTTACCGAAATACCCTCATTCACTCCTTTTTACCGAAATAAGGAGTGCACAACCCTGGGAAGGATATACACCACAGAATTCTTTGATCAATGCAGTGGACATGTAATGAGATGGAATATTTTTTGTGCCTCAATAGAATCGCATATAGAATCTAGTGTGTCCTAAGAAGGATCGCACGTCACGTATGCTCTTGGGTGGAGGTAGCTTAGAGATAAGATCAATTTTCGCCTTGTCTACCTCAATTCCCTTGGACGAAATTATATGTCCAAGAATAATTCCCTCGGGAACCATAAAATAACATTTTTTCCAATGAAGAACTAAATTCTTTTCTTTACATCGCTTCAGCACATTTTTAAGATTTTCTAAACACTCGCAGAAGGATGGACCAAAGATAGAGAAGTCGTCCATGAAGACCTCTAAATATTGCCCCACCATGTTAGAAAAAAATACTCAATATGCATCGCTGAATGGTGGCAGGGGCATTGCACAGTTCGAATGACATCCTTCGGTAAGCAAAGGTGCCAAAGGGACATGTGAATGTTGTCTTTTCTTGATCTTTAAGGGCTATCTCTATTTAATTGTTGCCTGAATATCCGTCAAGGAAAGAGTAGTAAGAGTGATCAGCTAGCCTTTCCAAAATTTGATCAATGAAGGGCAAAGGAAAGTGGTCCTTTCTTGTGACGGTATTTAACTTTCTGTAGTCAATGCATATTCTCCAACCAGTAATGACTCTAGTTGGCATGAGTTCATTGTCGACATTGGATACAATGGTGATTCCGAACTTCTTGGGAACTACCTGAGTTGGACTCATCCATTGACTATCAGATATAGGGTATAGGGTATATGATACCCACATCCAACAATTTAAGTACCCCAGCCTTAATTACTTCCTTCATGTTTAGATTTAATCGATGTTGTGGTTGTTGGGAGGTTTTCACATTATCCTCAAGATGAATGCGGTGAGTACAAATCAAAGGGTCAATTCCCTTGAGGTCTACAATCGACCATGCAAGGGCTCCTTTATACTCAATGAGAGTGGAAATAAGCGCATTCTTCTGTTCTTTCTCAAGGTAGGATGAAATCACTACCGGGTATGTCTCATCTTGACCTAAATAGACATATTTAAGATCAACAGGTAAGGGTATTAGGTCAAGTTTCGGTGCCTTAAGACTAGATGGTAGAGGCACTACATCGGTTTGGGGTAAGGTTTCAAATTGTAGTCTCCACCGGTTAATTTCAAGTACCGACACACTATCAAGCATGACATCCATCTCCCTAATTTTGTCATCATCTAAATCAGGAGAGTGGGCCAAGCACATCTCTAGAGTGTCAGAGTATAGAGTCAAAAGTGCTCCATCTTCCACGAAAGAATCTATCAAGTTAATGTCATGGATATCATCAACATCTTCTGATTGTTTGCTCATGTTGAAAAAGATATTGAGCTCCAATGTCATATTTTCGAAAGATAAATTCATAATTCCATTCCTGCAATTAATGATTGCATTTGATGTCGCAAGGAATGGGTGACCAAGAATGACGAGAATTTGGGTGATCATATCTACAATGGGTTGAGTATCCAAGACAATAAAGTCTATTGGATAGTAGAATTTATCAACCTGGACTAACACATCCTCAATAATACCTCTTGGTACACGAACTAAGTGATTGGCAAGTTGTAATGTGGTTTGAGTGAGTTTTAATTCACCTAAACCCAATTGTTTGTAAACCGAGTAAGGGATTAGATTTACACTCGCTCCCAAGTCAAGAATTGCATGCTCAATCTAGTGATTCCCAATTATACAGGTAATAGTTGGGCTGCCAGGATCTTTATATTTTTGTGGCACATCTTGCTTGAGGATGTTACTCACTTTTTCTATTAGAAAAATTTTCTTTTGTATGTTTTGCCATCTTTTGGTAGTGCATAGATCTTTCAGAAATTTGGCATATGAAGGGATTTGTTTAACAACGTCCAATAGAGGAATGTTAACCTTCACTTGTTTTAGCACTTCTAAAATATTGTGAGAATTAGATAGAGGTTTTAGTACAATCAACCGTTGAGGGAATGGTGTAATCGGCCTACTTTGAGTTTCCAGTTTTAACCCATGTGGAGCATTGCTAGGTCTATCATTATCATATATTTCTGGGTCCTTAGGTTTTTCAGCCCTCACCAGAATAGATTTGTCAATTGTCTTCCCACTCCTAAGAGTGGTGATAGATTTAGCTTGCTCCATCTGATTTGAAGAGATTGGTTTATTGATTTCATATTGCTATTTTGGGTTGGGGAGAGGCTGAGCTAGAAGGATCCCTTTCTCTCCAATTGGATTTTTTGTCTTAAGCCCTTGTATGACGTTTGTCAGGTCTTGAAATGCTTGTAGCATACCCTGATTAAAAAGCTATTGATTTTGAATATGTTTTAAGACCGGATCCTCTTGGGGTTTCCTTTGATTCAAAAATTGGTTAAGGATCCCTTGAGGAGTAGCAGTTTGTCCATTCCTCCAACTGAAATTTGGATGGTTTCTCCAACTTGAGTTATATGTGTTTAAAGTAGGTCCGCTGAAAGGTCTTTGGTAGTTGTTCATGACATTTGATTGCTCATTCGTTATCTCTCGGAAAGTAGGAATTGTTGGACAATTCTCATTGTATGTATGTTACAAGCACAAATACCACAAATAACTTCCGTAACCTTTTCGGGTTCTACCTTCTTAAGTTCTATGGCCTCGACTTTTCTTGTAAGTTTGGCCAATATTGCATTTGGTCATCTTCCTCTTTTAAGACATAGATTCCTCCCATTTCCTTTGATTGAGTGGGCTTAGAAGTAGTGGTTCTTAAGGAGGTATCCCATGATTGCGCGTTTTCAACAAGTTTATCAAAATAATCCCACACATCACCGGCTTCTTTGTTCATGAATTCCCCATTACACATCATCTTCACAAATTAGTGCATAGATGAGGTCAATCGCTCATAGAAAAAACTCGTTATCCTCCATGTTTCATAGCCATGTTGTGGACATGAATTTATGAGATCCTTAAATCGCTCCCAACATTGGAAGGTCTCATCCTCTTTTTGCGCAAAATTCGTGATTGTTTTCCTTAAGGTATTCGTTTTATGATTGGTAAGAACTTGTTAAGGAACTCCCTTGTCATCTTAGCCCATGTACCAATAGACCGTGGTCTTAAAGAATGTAACCACAACTTAACCTTTTCTTTTGAAGAGAAAGGAAATAATTTCAGTCATACCGTGTCCTCAGACACATTTGGGAAGTGCAATGTAGATATGATCTCATCAAACTTTTTCATATGTAAGTATGAACTTTTAGATTCTAGTTCATGAAACTTAGGGAGGAGTTGAATTACCTCTGGTTTAATATCCGCAGTTCCTGCATTCAATGGGAATATCATGCAGGAAGGCATATTCACCCCCCGTCGGTTGTAAATAATCTCGTAGAGTACGAGGCGGGGGTGCATTAAGCACCTCATTCTCATCCTGAACTTTCTCAGCGGGAGGTTGATGTTGATTTGCAGACATAACTTTGATTAATTCAGAGGATCTCAAGTGGTGTCTAATCCGGTGATGGATAGGCAACCCTTCGACTAATCCTCCTTCACTCAAGAGACAACGGGTGTTGTCACGAATCCACTTGGGCATGAAACACTTTCAGCCCTCAAGTAATTAAACAACTAACCTAAAAAAGAAAACTCAATAAAATAAAACAAATAAGAGATCTAGAAAAGATAAGAGAGAATGGAGAGAAGTTACCCGATTAGGGTTACTATGTTAGGATCCTACAAAATAAAAACAATGTTAGTTTCTAAAAGCAATTTCAGAAAAAATCCTTACCTAAAAACGTAGTAGAAAAATAAACCCTAATCTTAACCTAATTTGAATACCAATTAATCTGAGAAATATGTAACCATAGTCCTTGGCAACAACGCCAAAAACTTGTTCACAACCCCAAGTATAAGGTCACGATGTAGTAATAACTCGGTAAGACCGAGGTCAAATCCACAGGGACTAAACTTGTACGTATTTTGAAAATAGCTAGAACCAAAACTAGAAAAAGATCTAAATTGAAATCTAAATAATTGAGAGTAATGATAAATAATGTTAATGAAAACTTATGAATTTAAAGGTGGGAACTAGGGTGCCAAGGATCCACTTGTAGCTATCAAGATGCTACCTTACTTGATTCAAGGAACATAATTGAAATTAGAGTCCTATCCTATTCAATTGAAAGATAAAACAATTTAAATCAAAACTGAACTTTTCATTGACCTAATTCTCAATGGAGGAGAATTGTGATGATTGGAAAGGATTCCATCAGCCTACCATGCCTAGGAGACGATGGTGAACAATGAGATTTACTAATCTCACTATCTCAAAACAGGAAAAGAAGATATCCAAAGCTATCACAACTTCTATCGTGATTTGAGTTAATATAAATCATAGAAAACTGAAAATATTCCCTTAATATTAAAGTAGAAATCAATGAAGTTCAATAAGAACAAGAATCAAAGCAAAATAAACATCCAAACACGCTACAAGCTTCACCTCTTAGCCTTAGTAAAGAGGTTTAGCCAACCATAGACGTGATTGAAACTAAATATCTTAAATAAAGCATGAAAAATGAAGTAGGGAAGAAGAAAAACTCTTTGGTGGTTGCTCCACCCTTGTGTATGCTCCTTGAGACCTTTCCAAACCCTAGAAGATGCTATGGAGCATCTTAGGGAGTCCTATTTATAGTTGTGGAACTTTAACTTTCGCACTGAGTTAGAAAAATCTAGAAACCACCTCAAATTTACGCACTCTGCACAGTTTTCCAAAATATACTTGCAGTTTAAATCGCCTCAAATTTATGCACTCTGCGCAGTTTTTCAAAATATACTCGCAGTTTAAATCGCCTCAAATTTACGCACTCTGCGTAGTTTCCTTAAATATACTCAGAGTTTCATAATATACTTTTTCAGGACAATTTCAAGAATATGTTTGTTTTCAAGACAATTTCAGGATTCCTTTTCTTCACTTCAAATCTTTGATTCTCTTTATTTTTCATTTGATTTTCTTAGATCTTTGGCATGTGAATTCTTCATTAATGACTTCCAAATATCTAAATCTTCATTTAGTAATCTTTTAAGCATAAATCTTCCTTTTGACATTAATTTCACCTTAAGCTCTTGAAATTACATCGCACATGAAAACATGCATAATTAAATATATTAAGCACTATCATGTTTATAAAACCAAGGTATAAATAGGGGCAAGTATGCAATATTTCACACTCAACAGTAGGCTGCGTTCGCTTCATCACAACGACTAACAATCACTACATAGCCTTAGTCTGGCCAGCCATATAACGATTTGTATTTTCAACTTGTTGATGAAGCTGTTTTGCTTGGATTCTTGCATTATTTGGCAACATCTGGATGCTCATATGCACATCCCTAAGTATCATTGCTACCTCATCCGGAAGAATAAGGCGAGCCATCGATGGCCCTGCTTGATTTTTGGTAGGATTAACGTTCAAATTAATTTCATTTGGAGGTGCCTGAACCTTCACATCATCCACCAGGGGTGGTGCGGTTGGCATTGCGGGCTCATTCTTGGCAATCCTGCTACTCCTCCATTGCATTATGGCAATGATCGAATCGGTGGCCTATAATAAAGCAGGTTCCACCGGGCATGCCAGAAAAATTGTTCGTCATTGTTTCGATGTTCCTCTTCCTAGCACGGATGACGGGTGCGCGGGCATGCCAGAATTGGGATTGTGGTTTCAATTTAAACCGAACAACAATGACCCCGAGCGCCAAAGTAGGCAAACACTGGGTATGATCGAGGTCTGAGGAGATCGGTCGCCTATTCGGCCACTCGCTCAAAGTGTAATTGGATCAAGCAATGGTAAGAGGGTGGGGTTTATCCACTGATGATGGGTTCCTCTTTCCCTTCCGTATGAAAGGACTTTCTCAATGCATGAAGAGTGGAATGTGAAGTGATAATTAAAAATTCAAACACTGAAGAGTACTCAGATTCTGGCTATCGACAACTGTATTTATGCTACAAATTACATTAAAGAAAGCAAGTAAATGCAATAAGTAAATGATTATTCTAAAGGAAAGAAATTACTTGATAGAAGCCGCAATTACACTATGGAATGCAAATTTGACAGGATAATTGAAAGATCATTTGAAGATAATTGATTTGTTTGGGTTGGTGTGAGACTTCTATTTCTGTTGAATTCTTCTTCCATTTATAACTCTGATCCAACCATTCTGGATTCTTCTCACGATTAGACGATTACCATAACCGTCTCCGCCCATGCTCTGCTTCCAGATTCTTCCCACGATCTAGCATTTCCTGAATCTTTGACCATTGTTTAGCATTCCTAGTAACTTGACCACTGGCTTACCAATCATTTGGTTACTCGGACTCGGTTATGCCTCGATGATTACTTGTCGTGTGCAAGACACGTGATGCAAATCTCTTGAAATTCGGTTGCACTCACTGCAATCTTTTGACCGTTAACCTTATACACATGTAATTCACATGAATTCGACCGCAATGGGATCCGGTCGAATAGCGTACAAACAACAGATCGAGCACGAGCAACAAAAAGAATAAGAGTAACAAATTCAAGTTTCTTGCCCGTCTCGGTGAATTTTATAAGGTGTTGGATACTATGCACAAATCTTCACATAAAGAAAGTTTGAAAATTCTAGTTCAAACTATAAAAGAGTGCGAAGGAAACCTCTCTCCACCTTCTGATTCAAAAGTGACAAACTAATACGTATATGAAAAATTATATAGTAGTTCGGATGGATCGGACAACGATGTAGGAGCTTATAATTATATGCCAGAAACAGGAAGCCACTCCTCTTATGGAGGTTGTTAGTTGTAATTTGTGAACAATGTAATTATAATTGTATTTTATATATTTTAGTTTTATGTTCAACTTCAAACTAGAATTTGAAATCAAATTCAAACTCCACTCAGACTCAAATATCAAACTTGAACTTCGTTATAAAGCACAAACTCGAATCGAAGTGATAAACTTGAACTCTATTGGAAAGCACGAACTCGAATAAAAGTGACAAACTCGAACTCAGCTCGAACTAGCCCGAGCTGCCCAGCTAGGTTCGAGGACCGAGCCGAGCCGAGTTCGAGATGGGGTAGCTTGCTGGCCGAGTCGAGCTGAGCTGGGCCAAGCTCGACACGGTTTGACTCATGTACAACTCTAATGATCGATCCTTATATTGATGGCTTACGTAATTTTACGGAATTACGTGGTTTGTTTCCTATTCCAGGTGTGATACTATATATATGGGTGTAATTGCGAGATTAGGGTATGTTAATCAATGGATAATCATTTATAGGGTTTGGGGAAGAGAAAATGAGGGCTTTTCGACATTGTAAGTAATTCTATCTCTTGTATTTTTGCTTTCATAGTGATTTTTTGTCGCTTTGTGCCATGATTCCTTCCCCGCAAAAAAATTTCTACGTAAAATTTGTGTGTGCTTATGATTGCTTTGTTTACATTTGTTTAATCTTGTGTGATCCAAATTCAGAATTTGCTTCGGTGAATTTTCAACAAACCCCATTACAAAGATGATATTTGATGTGAAAATGAATAAGTCACCTGGTTATGTAAGTAATATCTATGCTAAAGCAATGAATCAGTTTAGAAAGACATGCCAATAGTCGAGATTCACTATTACTGTGTGATCTATGTAATGATAGGTGGTCCTGATCCTTGGCCCACACTATGGATCACATGGTGGGCACACATCATATAGCTGTCATGTGTTAAACTTAGGTATTTGTGAAGAGGATGCATGTGATATTACTAAATTTCCTGAAATATAACTTTAGCTATTTAGGCTTATGGTAGCTATAATTGTGAATTTTGGGGCAATAGAAAATATAAAATAAGCTCATTGAATTTGGAGCTTTCAGATTTATCTACACTTTACCTTTCTCGGTTTAAAGGTAAACTCAACTTTTATATGTTGTTTCTGTTATGACGGTGGACCTTACCACGGGATGGTGCATGGATAATGGCTTCAAATATTTTGTCATTTGCCAAAGATAATTGCTAAAATGACACAAGCGTCATTGGAGCACTTCCGTATGCAATCAAAGCCTTTTTCACATGGTATGGCCAACTATCGACATGCCCTGGCCTACGAATCAAAGCCTCTTTTTTTTTCTTTCTTTTTTCTTTTTCAGAACAAAGAACTTCCCAGTCTAGTGCTATCACATGTTTGCACACAAGGCAATGCTTTAGTCAGGAGATTATTAGCATGGAAGACAGCAAACTCATCTTGTTATTATGATTATATTAACTCAGATCAAGATACAATTTCACTGTATATATCTGAGTGAGTTTTGCCGCTCCCAGTTGGCAAGTGTCCATACCAAATATATGCCTTTTTCTAAGGGAGCCATGGCCGTTTCAGAAACTTTGGGCGATCAAGAAATATATTTTCCGGTCCCCACAAGACAAAAAAAAAAGAAAAAAGAAAAGAAAGAAGTGCCATAGCGCTATCATCCTCGTCGACAATGAAAGATACATCACGACCATCATAGCAGGGTGCAGCTGCTGGATGGTTTGAATGTCGATCGTATGCACAACACCATGTGGCCCCACAATGAGACCCAATTATATGGGGCCTACTGTGATCTATGTGTTTTTATCCACTCTGTCCATCCATTTTCCCAGCTTATTCCAGGGAATGAACTCAAAACTGAGGACGCGGATTAGCTACTGACAGGTTGATTAGCGAGACTCGCTGCTGAAGTGACGTCACCAAGTTCCGTGGGTCCCACCATGATGTATGTTTTGTATCCACACCGTCCATCCATTTGGAGAGACTATTTTAGGCCATGAGCCCGATCCAAATCTTTTGTGGACACCACCAAAGAAGACAGTGGAGAGAGTAATCACTCACCATTAAAAACTTCTAAGGGTTACGAAAGTTCTCGATCAAGCTGATAATTGTATTTTACCTTCTTTAATGTCTGTTTCAACTTATGAACAGGTTGGATCTCAAATAAACATCACGGTGGACCATAAGAAGGTTTCAACGGTGGCAGTCACTCTCCCCACTTTTCTGTGGTGGGGTTTACTAAAGCTTTCGATCTGCCTCATTCTTTGGCTCATGCCATAAAATGATCTCTCCAAATGTATGGACGGTGTGGATACAACACATACATCATGGTGGGACCCACATAACTTGGCGCCGTCACTTCAGTAGCTAATCCGCGTCCCAACAACGAGCAAGATCTGTAGCTCAAGTGTACCACACCACGGGAAAAACAAGGGATTTGATGCCTACAGAAGTTTTGGATCAAGCTGATATTTGTGTTTTCCCTTCGTCTAGTCGGGTCTGTGATCTCATGAACAAGTTTCGTGACAAATAAACATAGTGGCGGGCCGTAGGAAGGTGGGCGTCAGTATCCTTACTGTTTTCGCATGGTGTCGTCTACTTGAGCTTTGGATCGGTCTTGTTTTTCACTCATGTCCTAAAATGATCTGTACGAACGGATGTACCACATAGATAAAACACATGGATCATGTCATCATGGTGGGCCTCACGTAGTCGGGTCACTAGGGATATCCGAGCTAGGAAACAGACTGCATGATGACCCAGTCCACGAATATCCTTGGTAACCGGACTGTGATATAGAACGGTTTGCAAATTCATTCATGGCTAAGATGGACCGAAGAAAAAAAGCCAAGAAAGATCGAACACACTCAGCATAGTTTGATTGGTCGACCATTGTGGTCGATAGGTCGAAGTTCCACCGAAATTTTTAGAAATTTCAGAATTTTCACTTAATGTTTTTTACCCATTTTGACAGGTTGACAAGATCTGATTGACCCGTCGAAATCCAGTTTGATAGGTTGACAAATCGGGTCGATAGGTCAAAAATCACAGAGTTTTTATATAGTTTAAATTTCTAGACACTTTTTGATTGTTTATACCTATCGATGACAGGTCGATGAACGGGAGAAATTTGTACAATTTTCAAAATTTATTTTCTAATTTGATTAGAACTCTTTGATTACATTTTAAGGATTTGTTTATGGTTATTTAAAGGGTGTTAAACTAGTTTTTATGAGGAATTCAATCAATAAACTTCTTAAAAAAATTTATTTCTCTCATGGATTTGAGAAAGCTCTTGTGGATTCAAGAGAGCCTTGTGATTAAGGTATTTATTGATCGAGGAAGACAATGATCGACATCATCACGTCCTCCCATGTGTTAATTGGTATCAGAGCGACTCCCCTCGGGCTAATGGTGACTAACGATAAAATGGACTAAAATCCTATGAATGGTGATCCAGGGATTCATTATCTATCGGAAAGAATGGAAGCTTTCCACCAGGAGAGTCGGTTAAAAGGAATTTAGGTAACCCTAGACCGTATTGCGGATGTGCCAATTCTGCCCTGAGCCTAAGGCAACGCTTAACCACCCATGATTACTGTACGACACAACTCTGTTTTTTATATAGCACTTCAGGAGGCGAACCTCAGGGCTATCTTAGATGAGTCGAGCTCCAGCTACGAGGACATCGGTGGCGTCATTGCCCGATGGCCAATCCATGGAGACGATTGACTAGATTGTGCTGAAAGAGACTATTGAGGTGTGGACGATGAGGATCCCATAACGTGAGGATCGACTTGCTTTTCCATGAGTTTCCTCACTCGAGGGCTTTTTTTTGGGAGTTAAGAGGGTACTATATTTGACCAGAGTCACCACTAACTAATTATTTCAATCCTACAGTCGTTTAAACCCTGTAGAAACGCTTAGAATTGAGAATTTAAAGATCATTAACCTTAAGATGAGTCTTAAGTTTACATTACAAAGATTCTGAGTAAGGGACCGCGATTACAAAGAGGGAAGGTGTTAGGCACCACTCTATCCGTACAAATCTACGATCTCTACTTCATAAGATCTGACTAATTTATGAGGAATATGATTAATTCTCACATACGAAAGATGTAATGCAAATTAATGATGATAATTAATCGATCCAAATTTCTGATGGGGAGGATTCGAATATATCGACAAGCCGCAGAGCATAAGTTCGAATTGACCGAGTATGGGGTGCAAAGTATGTAGAAATGTGTAGGATGCTTGATGCTTGTGATAATTGACGACTAACTAGCTAAGGTTTCTAGTAGGTTAGTTCTAATTATATCGATAAGCCACAGAGTATACACCCGCCAATTAGATACGAGAAAAATAATAAAATGCAATGGAGTATTGATGTTTATGATAAAATGACGGCTAACTAGCTAACATTTTGGTGGGCTAATTCCGATTATATCGGCAAGCTATAGAGCATATGTCCGCTAGTTAGATACGAGAAAATGATGAAATGCAATGTAGTGATAATGTATTTGAGGAGCAACGGGGTTGAGAAGGGAATGAGTGTTGCACAATACTAATGCTTAAAATCGAGAAACTGATTAAAGCTTGAACGGTTGGATGGATGGTAGTATCACAAGGCTAGCTTGAGTGGCTCATATTAAGACTTGGGTCTTGTAGGAGGCTTGGACTCTGGCTAGGCTAGGTTGGACTAGGGCTGGACTCTCTCCCCCCCTCTCTCTCTCTCTCTCTCTCTCTCTCTCTCTCACTCTCTCTATCTCCTTGGTGGAGGGATAATTGCTAAGGTTAAAGAATCCCTGGGATCTTCAGAATGCTTTGAACTAGGGGTGGATCTAGATGCTTGAAATGAGAAGGGGAGGGGGCTATTTATAGCCTCCAAACCTAGTTTCTAGTAATCCTTGGTAATCCTGGGGGCAAAAGGTGGTTAAAGGGCTGGGATTGGAGATTACCACATTACTTCATCTCATATGTTGGATGAGGTAGTAAAAGGATAATTTTGGGTAAAGAGATGGGCATCGGAGTAAATATACATCAGCCACACACTTAGGGCTTGGAAAAGAGGGATTCCATGTGCTTGAGGGACGCCAGCCGGCCCGAAGAGGGAGAGTGCCATGTGGCCGGTGGTAAGTTGGTTGCTGTCTGTCCCCACTTGGACTCCCTGCTTCGGTAAGCAGCCTTCCCCAATCGTGTGGAGGCTCTGTCGTGAAGGAAGTTGTGTTCAGGTTTTGCATGGTACTCCGATTAGGCATGCTTTTGAACTTTGTTTTAGGCTTGGTTTGAGCTTAATTAGGTGAGTTGACTAGGTTGTTAGATTAGGTTGGATGGAAATCAGATTGCATACAGGGTTACTCAGTACGCTCTTATTGTACTAATTAAGTAAACTTAGTTAGGCCCATTGTAAATGTACGTCCATCCATTTTTTCAGCTCATTTAGGGGGTTGAGCCCAAAATTTAATCATATCTAAAGCTCAAGTGGACATACCACAGGAAACAATGGAAATAATGATTTCCACCGTTGAAACCTTTCTGGGCCCCACAGTGATGTTTACTTGTCATCCAACCTGTTCATAAGACCATACAAATATGGATGAAGGGAAAAATATAAGCTTGATCTAAAACTTATGTGCCCCTTAAGGATTTTTCAATGGTAGATGTTCAATTCACATTGTTTCCTGTGGTGTGGTCCATTTAAGCTTTGGATATGCTTCATTTTTTGGGTCAAGCATTAAAATTATCTAGTAAAATGAATGGGTGGAGGGGATAAAATACATAAATCATGGTGAACCTCACAGAGTTTACTCAGTTCGCTAAGCGTACTAAGAAATCCGCTTCTGATAGGATGACCGGGTGAGTTGACTCATCGAGCTGACCCAAGGTTCTAGGGTTTTAGGTCCCTAGGGTTTAGGATTAGGCTGACTAGGTTGATGGGTTGAGTTTAGGGTTTGGGATTAGGGTTCCTAGGGTAGGCTTCTATGGTTAGGGTTTGGATTGGGATTTTGGTTGACCGTCCATTGGTTTAAACTCAATCAGCTTATCAGTCTGGGGTCGGGTGTCTACAGGTGTCCCTCTTTGGCAGATGTTCTGTGGAACCGAATGCTAAAGCGAGTGGACACCCCACCATTATTGGTCAGTCATGAATTGCAGTTTGGATTCGTTATCTGCATTTGTGTCTATATCGGCTGGTTGCTTGGAAATAGATAACTTGCACATATCGTGAGGGTTTGAGAAAAACACAGCAATTGTACTTGTGCGGGCCGATAATCGCAACCCTATCACTCCCGGATCACTCAATTGGTACTAACATTGGAAAGGTACAGTAGAGCCCATGTGCTTTCTATGGCCTTACGAGGATACTGACCCATACTGGAATGTTTGTTTCTTCCCAGATCACCCAAGGAGTACTTGTTTTGCTTGATCGTCAAAGTGGTTAGCCGCTTTGCGCTTTTTGCGGCCTTATGGGGAACTCACTATGCTGACTTGGACTCGATCAAGTTCCATAAGTGTCACGCCCCAAAACCCGAAGATCGGATTCACAGGAATCCCGATTGCCGAATCTGATGCCGACAGCCTCCGTAGTACCCTATTCTTGGCTCCTAGCATCCATATGCCAGATTCTGATCCTAGGATTCTACAAGGAGGATTTTTTTTGTACATTTAACTCGTAATAAGCATAACCACAAGATTACCCAAATTCACAAAGGTAACATCATCATCACATATCCACTAATATAATCATTTGAGTACAATGCTAAAAAGGAAATACATAAATCGAAAATTGAGCTCCAGAAGACCACTACAACTCCAAGCTCAACACTGCTGCAGCCTAACATCACCTGCACACATCTATCGTGCATAAGCTTATAGAAAGCTTAGAGGGTGGTGTAAGTGTGTGCACAAGGTAAGTGCCAAGTATTCAACGCAATGTCATAATCATACAATGTCGAAATAGGCGCAAGGTCATGAATCATACATTATCAGAGTAAATAAAAATACTGACAGGTCCATAAGTCAAATAATATCAGAATACGCAATACAGATCAACTATACAAATGAGGAACAATATCAGAATACGCGATACAAATTAACTATACAAATGAGGAACATAAAGAGTCGAATATCATGTGTCGTATCTAAACCATATAGATGCAAAAACACAGGTAACCCAAAATGCCATATGCCGTGAATGTAATGCAATATGAGGTGCGAATGGAATGACCATGCTCGAGTGTGAAGTTGGGATAATAGTACGTAGTATCACAGGCTATGGGGTCCATCACAAGGAACTTCTATCCAAACTAGTCCCATACCTAAATTTGGATAGTCAAACGCAATGTGGTAAACTCCTGATCTTAGGTTAGTCGCGCGCCCCAACCGAAATCCTGGCCATTGCGAAGGCACACGTAACAAGTAGTTGCGCACCACCAACCCGAGTGGATAGTGAATGAATGAATGAATGAGTATGCAACTCCTGCCCAATAAGTCCACATATCAGTATGGTTCATCTCTGGGATCATTACCGGGGTTTAGTACACTCCAAATGGCATTGCCCCTCTCCCAGAAGCACAGTCCAAGTGAGCGTAAGAAACCTCACTATCCGCCTGGCCAATAGTCTGCCAATACCTATCCGGCACGTCGATAGTGGACCCATTCATGAGCTAGTCAAACTCAGCCTAGTACTGTCCCCTACCCTCGGGCGGGTAGGCCACACCCCCTCCCAACTGACCATGACACATTGGGAGACGCGACCTCCTGGTATCCGGCACTCGGGCGCTCATGTATCCACTCGATCTCGACGTTGGGGAGTCCTCTGGTACCAAGAGGGTTTAGGGATTTTCACCCAGGGCCATCTATGACAGCCCGATGCTAGGATAAATTTCCAGTGTCCTGTCTGGCCATCCACGATATGCCTGTGGAGGCTACAACCCTGTTGTCGCTAGGGCATACAGTCATCATAATGCAAGATGCATGAGTCATACAATCCAGTCATGCATCAATCCTACGCATAATGTGTGCTCATGTAAGATAACCTCCGCCTATCAAGGAGTCTCATAACAACATGCTCAATGATATATGTAATGATCAACCACATCTCATAATAAACATGCAGATGATGCGTATGGGCATGTATCATGATGCTATGCTGTCACATTGTCATAATCGGTATCCATAACCAGCATCGACAATCGACTCGACAATGTGGACATTTAACCAACATTGCTCCCAAGAAATGGCCCACATAGGGCCTAACATATAGTAGACCCATGGCCTCACACAAGGACCTAATATACAATACCATGGGCCTTACTCAAGGGTCACATATATGCAATAGGTGGGCCCTGCTCATGGGCCTCAAATACATGACATGTGGGCCCTACACATAGGCCTAATATACGTAACAGGTGGGCCATGCACCTGGGCCTCATCATATCAAGTTGGGCCATGGGCCTCATGTACAACAAGTAGGCCGCATCATTGGGTTGTACTAATGAGCCCCATAAATATATCAAGGTAGGCCACGCAGATGGGTCACAAGTATATCAAGGCAGGCACCTCGAATGGACCACAAAACACATCAAGGTGGGCCCGACAAATGGGCCACAAAATACATCAAGATGGGCCCGACAAATTGACCACAAAATACATCAAAGTGGGCCCGACAAATGGGCCACAAATTACATCAAGATGGGCCTCATCACATAGACCTCATACTAATCACATTAGGCCTTAAACACGGGCTACATATGCATCACACAGGCCGAGTACACACCACAATGGGCCTCAACTATGGGTTGCATATGCATCACATTGGGCCTCGACAATCGGCCTCGACAATTGGCCTAAACAATCGACCTTAATAATCGGAATCGGCCTTGATGATCGGAATCGGCAATCGGTCATAACAATTAGAATCGACCTCGACAATCGGAATCAGCCTCGATGATCGGAATTGGCAATCGGCCATAGCAATCAGATTAGGCCTCGACAATCGGAATCGGCCTTGATGATTGAATCGGCAATCGGCCATAACAATCAAAATCGGCCTCGACAATCGAAATCAGAACCGCGATGACGGTGCAGTCGTATGGTACAAGTCTTGGATTAAGCCGACTCAAATCTACGGGATATGACTCAGGGTCGTGCGCAAACGCCGATAAAAGATCGCGGGTCGCCGGAATTCGACTGGGAGGATCGCGGGAGCCTACGGAACGGTACGGTCTAGGATATGGGCTTAACAATAAGCATCCATGCCTAGGTATGCGAGGGTGACCTTTTTCCATCCAACCTTCTAGTTTTGACACTTAAGTTACAATTTATCTTTTTCGTTGTTTAGATTATTTCTTCTTACTAGTTTTGGCCTATCGTCTTTTCTTAGCATTAGCATTTGATACTATGGAGATGACACTGGAGTTTAGTCTGATCGTACTTTGATGTGCATTCGGATTCGATAATCTCTGGGAAAACTGTGAGATATCGGATCTTATTTGATTTTGTGTTGACTACCACCCAAAGATGTGTAAGCTCTCTTTATGCCACGGAAGCCTGACACTTTTGACCATAAAAGTATTTTATGATTTTAAAGTAGCCACACTCTGGGGAGTGATACTCCTTGGGAGTTTTTATTGCGAGATGATTTTGAAATAAGTATAGCTTATTAGTTGTCTCCACTGCGGATGCCCATGGGACTTCAAATAAACTGGTTTTTATTGAAAATATGCAAGAGGATGGTGCGTATGATGGTTGTAATGGGGATCGTGGATTTTCAAGATTTTGTACTTTATTGCTTGGGTTTTGGTTATCGTAATCAGAATTGAGATCTGCTGGGGATGGTTCATTTAGTGCAAGTTTGATTAGTTGTTGTGATCAAGAGTTCGATTAGAGATGGTTGATCGGTTCCATCGTTTCACAGGGTAATCAGACTTGATCATTTTTGGGCTAATTTGGATCATTAGTTGCGATCAACTTCGGCTTTTATTATGGATGATGCAAGTCTATCCATTGTTGCCGATCAAGATTCCAATTTGTGATTAATCAAGTTTGTCTTCCCGCTATATGCCATCAAGATTCTAATCTATGACCGATCAGATCCATCATCCCACTCATTTGGAACTCTCTGGGGATTCGAAGTGTTTTTTGTGTTTTTGAAAGATGATCCAGTTTATCAAATCGCAATCGAATGGTTGCGATTGATGTCGATTTTTATTGGAAATATTTTTTGTGAATTTTTTTTAAGTGGTCCAGTCCATGAAATCACGAATTGAAGGTCGTAATCGATGCTAGTTTTTATTATGATGTTTTAAAGATTTTTTGAAATAGTTCGGTCCATCGAATCACGAATTAACAGTAGTGATCGATGCCAAATTTTATTGGGAATGTTTTTTTAAAAGTGGTCCAGTCCATCGAATCACAAATCGATGGTCGTGATCGATGCCGATTTTTATTGAAATTGTTTTGAAGATTTTTTAAGATAATTCGGTCCATTGGATTACGAATCGACAGTCGCGATTGATGCTAGGTTTTTTTTGGAATACTCTTGTGAAATTTATTGAAAGTGATCCGGTCCATCGGATTGCGAATTTGATAGTCGCAATCGATGCTGGCATTATTGGTATGTTTTTGTGATTTTTGAAAGATGATCTGTTCCATCGTATCACATATCAACGGTCGCAATTGATGTTGATTTTTATCGAAAATTCTTTGAAATTTTTTAAAGATGATCTGGTTCATCGGATCTCGAATCGAAAGTCAGGATCGAAGCCTATTTTTAGTAGGAATGTTTTTGAGATGCCAATATTTATTGGAAATAATTTTGTGAAAATTTTAAAAGATGATATGGTCCATCAGATCACGAATCGACGATCGCGATTGATGCTAGTTTTTATTGGAAATGTTTTTGAGATATTTTTGAAAATGATCTAGTACATTGGATCCCGATTCGACGGTCATGATCAATGCCAATTTTTATTGGAATTTTTTTTAGATTTTTAAAAATGGTCCAGTCCATCTGATTGTAAATCGAAGCTCGCGATCGATACCGATTTTTATTGGAAGATGTTTTTGTGAATTTTTTTTTTAAATGATCCGGTCCATTGGATCGTGAAAATCGATGGTCATGATCAATGCCGATTTTTATTAGAATATTTTTTTTTATTTTTATACCTTCTCTCTCCTCCATCACTCTCTTTCTGCAGGTGATCAACATTAACAGGAGTAGCGAGAGAATGTGATGATGATGATTATGTTGGCCATCTTTGAAGCTTACATCACTTGCATTTCCTGTGAGTGCTATGGTTTCTTGCTCCTTTGATTGTCAAATTTTATAGTGCCAAAACCACAATCTGTGTCATGTGTAGCACATTGATATATATGTTCAAGGCAATGCATCACATGTGTAAGGACAATGCTTCAAGTCAAGAACAAAGATCTACTTCAAGAAATGCAAGATTAAGTACATTCTTCACTCCTTTAAACTTCAAAGTTCAATGATTTAAAGTGACATCGAAAGACAATCAACTATTCATACTCAAGACTCAAAGTGAAGTACAACTCAAGTACTACAAATTCAAGATTCATCATGTGTCGAGATCTCAAGCTTCGTGAATTTTAAGATCATTTATCATCTGAAGAAAAGAAGGTTCAATGTTCATACTTCTTGTTTAAGGTATGAAGGACCTTAGATTGACCTTAGGTAGGTCATTTTGAATACATAATTCAAATTGAATTTTTTATAAGTGTTTGGTCTATTCTTCAACTAGTCCTGGACTCTGTTTGACTAGTCTTAGCACTGGCTCGACCAGTCCAAGAAATTCCACGACCAGTCTTAAGGTTGTTGCAAATTTTCAGAATTTTTTGGTTAAGCCACAACTAGTATTGGAGACTGCTCAACCGGTTGTGTAAATAGTGCACGACTCGTTCACGACCAGTCCTGCAGCTACGACTCAAACTCCAGCGACTAAATCAGGCTCCACACAACCAGTCGTGGAGCTCCCTCAACCAGTCGTGAAGGTCATATGACTAGTCGTGGAATGGCTTTCTCTTATCGCGCTCAAAATTTCAAAAATCCGTTGGTCCTACGACCAGTCGTGGAGACCTCAGGACCAGTCGTGAACGCGATTTGTTCAGCTATAAATAGACGACGAATTTCAGAGTTTTTTATTTCAATTCAAGCTAAATCAATAGGATACTCTGAGAGATAAGTTTGTCATTTTTAAAGCTATATTGTGCTCATTTAATATTCTCTTTTATTAGCTTTTTTTATTTGATTTTATATTCTGCATTCCAATCTGATTTGAAAGAGGGATTGTAATATTCCTACTTTTTGGAATCAAAATCAATAGAGCTAGCCCAACTTGATTGAATTTAAATCAATCTAGAACTTAGAACCATTTCATAAGTGAGTGCGGACATTGAACTTCTATACTCGAATTTCTACTCGATTTGGTTCTTCCGGGCTGTAACAAAAGGAGAAATCCAGGTATTTTACATTATTGTAATTTCCTTTGTTTTGTT
>JAJHSJ010000017.1:34046274-34151423 GCA_021015155.1 Magnolia officinalis | reverse complement strand
TACTCTATGTGTTCATTAAAATGCTTATATGAGATTTATATTAGAATTGGTTGCTACATGCTGTTTCGACTAGCACATATGAATGCCTATTGCATTTGAAGTGTGATTGGGGCTACGATGTAGTCCAGGCAATCAGTAATGGTTTACGATCGGTGGCCGAATTGTTTTAGCCACGACGGATACGTTTGAGGAATCCAAGTCGTACGCTGATTATCGACAGTGGTTAGGCCATGAGGAGTGCATATGCACTCCATGTCGATTAATTCAACGTACGCTCATACCATTCGAGCTTGTCAAGTAACCTGATTGGCCCAATGTATGTTCACCATGTATGAACGCTACTGCTTAACCTAAGGTACCAAACTTACTAATGAAAAGCCTGTTTAACCTTGGTACCTCTATCCGCTAAGACTCATGAGCCGGGTATGGTGGTATGGGACACCGTGGTCTAGCTGCTAGCCTACGCTGGGGCGACGAGCCTCCCCGTGTGACCAGTGAGCAACCGAAACTCGTGAGCCAAATACAGTGGTATGAGACACTGTATTCGAGCTGTCGGCCTACGCTAAGGTGACGAGCCTTTCCCATAGTGACCTTAAGTATACACTAGGACTACGCTAAGGTGACGAGCCTTGCCGTAGTGACCTTGAGTATAAAATAGGCCTACCCCGGCATAACCTGGCTGTGGTCCCCAGTTGGGTTGGTGACGAGCCTTCGAAAATAATTGGTAGGGCATTGGTGGTAGTGACCTCTAGTGTGAATTAAGCCTATGCTGAGGTGACGAGCCTCCTGTAGCAACTTATGGTATAAAACTCACGAACTTGACTAATGTATGTGATTACTAGGATTGACGACCCTAGATGGATCATTGTTTGGGTTAATGATAAAAAGGGGGTACCTTAGCTTCTCGAATATGCTGCATGAATAAACCTAATTAAATATTGGCTAACATGATCATGCGCCGCATTGCATATGCTTTGGCAAGGAAGTGCACGTTTAAGGAGTTTGCCATGCGCGACCGTGAGATGATGTCGCTGAGGGAGTGCAGGCGAGGGCATGCATCATTACAACATATCACTCCAGCATTAACAAGAGTAGTTAGGACCTGATTGTTGTACTACTTTATCATTACTGCTTAACTGAATTGATAACATGTTAACCTTTGCTTTATAGTTCCACTGAATTAGCTACTCATTCCCACCTGGGACGGTGTTTTAAAACACCACCCAGACTCTGGTTTAGATGCGGGTGATGGTGAAAGCCTATACAGTGGAGTTGGACTTCATAGGTGGGGAGAAATGATTCTCCTATGTTCAGCTCTCAGACGGGTCTATATAGACCCATGCTGATTTGACGGGATTACATGGACTTATGGATTAGTTGGACATTTACACTTTGATGATTTGTAAATTATGGAACCATATATGTATATATTCAGCCTGGTAACATACTCATACTCTAGAGGTTGTGAAACACTTATATACTTTACATATCTATTACAGTCTTTCGCTTGCCTAATTACATTAACTCTGGAGTATGATATGCTGTTTTAGTATAATCCTACTCATGTTTGAATGCACTCATAATAATCATCATAATTTCTGTTGCATAAGTGATGTGTTGGAACTCGGGAGTTGAGCTTGCTCGACCCCCGATTTTCAGGGCGTTACATATATCAAGTTTTCCAATGTGCTATTTACTTTCCATAATATACTATTATTTCATAATGTTAGCCATGCTCATCATCTCAAGTTTTATTGAATAATCAATTACTGATTCCGAACTTATCATATTTTCCTTATTTTTCAAGTTTTCGATTTTATATCAACGGTCCCTTTTATTTATTCATTCTTTTCATCATACATGACCTTTTTGTCGATCTATCTGTTTTTAATTAGTTATTTCATCTTTTAAGGTGGATAAAATTCTCCATACTTAATTCTCAACATCTTTCAATGATACACATACTAACAATAAAAAATTCTAGTACAACTCATAGAAAGCAATTTGAATGTGGCTTCTGACTTAAATTAACATGATATTCAAACTTCCTCTTAATCAATTAAATGCAAGAATTTAGACGATAGTCTACTTGGTTGATCAAACTCCAACAATTCAAAGTTCAATCTCCTATCTTATCATCATACTCAAAGCATTCTTAATTCCACAAATTATCATCTCCCAAACATGTTTTAGCTTGAAATTTTGAAAATTTTCACAATTTTTGCTCAAAACTAAGAAAGCACTGATTAATTTACCTAATCTACACCCCCAACCTAAAATCTACATTGTCCTCAATGTAAAAAATATGAGCATGCAATGCACATGAGACAACAAAAAGAAATGGAATGGGAAGTGATGGGAAGATAATACCTGAAGAAGGAGAATTGAAGCTTTTCTAAAGTTCTTAACATGTAAATGGGTTAGCATGAAGACTAAACAAACTGAAATCAAACTATCCTAATCCTAAATCCTATGAAAGCAATAAACCTAACTACACCTCCGTCAGACTAGGAGGTCAATCCTGGTACATAGGATCAGTCAAAGGCATGGACATGTCCTCTGAATCAAACTTCACAACAAATGGCTGAGACGATGTCCATTCACTTTAAAACATTGTCATTCGTCGAATTCTTTATCTCGATGGCCCCATGAGGATAACATAGTAATAATGAAGGGACCGGTCCAACGAGATCGAAGTTTACCGAAAAAAGATGTAACCGAGAATTGTAAAGAAGGACTTTTTGATTGGTTATGAAGGATTTCTGAAGGATGTTCCTGTCATGGAATACCTTCGATTGTAATCTCGAGAATCGTCATTCGATCGAGTTATTCAATTAGATCATTAAATTTAAGTTCTCATAAGCGTCATCATTGTATCTTAGATTCATTATAGTTGTAAAGTGAAAGAGGGTCCAAATTAAAGTGTCAGATTTTTGATAGCCCAGTAGGCTCTATGCTCCAGCTCCACAGGTAGGTGACAAGCTTTCCCATAGATGAGTCTAAAGGGAGACATTCTAATGGGGGTCTTAAAAGTTGTACAGTAAACCCGTAAGGCATTAGTCAAGCGAATTGACCAATCTTTACAGTCGGGGTTAACCATTTTTTCCAGAATTTGTTTAATTTCCCTGTTGGAATCTCAGCTTGCCCTCTTGTCTGTGGGTGGTATGGAGTGCTCACTTTATGAGAGATGCCATATTTCTTCATTAAGTTCTCAAATGGCCTATTACAAAGAGTGTGAACATCCATCACTAATGATGCCCGAGGCGTTCCGAACCGGAAAAAAATATTTTCTTTTAAGAATTGAATGACCATTTAATGATCATTATTCTGGCATGGGATCACTTCAACCCACTTAGCGACATATTCTGTAGTTAACAAAATGTAAATATTTCCAAAGGATTAGGGGAATGGTCTCATGAAATCGATGCTCTAACAATCAAATGCTTCAATGATAAGAATGGAGTTCAGAGGCATCATATTTCGATGGGATAACCTTCCCAATTTCTGACAATGTTCACAAGCTTTGCAAAATTCATGAGTATCTCTGAACATCGCGGACCAGTAAAAGCCGCACTGCAGAATTTTGAACGTGGTCTTTTTAGTAGAAAAGTGACTCCACAGGCCTGAGAATGACAAAAGGAGATGACACTCTGATATTCATTGTCTGGAATACATCTCCTTAGAATTTGGTTTGGACAATATTTAAACAAATAAGGATCATCAGAGAAAAACTTACGTAGTTCAGTGAAGAATTTTTTCTTATCTTGCACAGTCCAATATGTTGCGATGAAACCTGTAGCAAGATAATTTGCAATGTCAGCAAACCAAGGTAGTTGGGAGAGTTTTAACAATTGTTCATCAGGGAACATATCGTTTATCAGTGTTGGCTTAAGGGAATCAGGGAGGTGAAGTCAAAAAAGGTAGTTGTCCACTACATTTTCTACTCCTTTTTTATCTTGTATTTTAATATCAAATTCTTGGAGTAAGAGGATCCATCTTATCAGGCGGGGCTTGGCATCCATCTTAGAAAGAAGATACTTTAGCGCTGCATGGTCGTGTAAATGATGATCTTGGATTCGATCAGGTAGGACCTAAATTTGTCCAAAGTGAACACTACGACTAAGAGTTTCTTCCCCGCAGTAAAGTAGTTCACTTGGGCAAAATTTAGAGTTCTACTTGCATAGTGAATAACGTAGGGCTTCTTTTCTTTTCTCTGGCCTAGAACCGCCCCAAGAGCATAGTCAGATGCATCACACATAATCTTAAAAGGGATGCTCTAATCGGGTGGTTGCATGATAGAAGCAGTAGTTAACATGGCCTTAAGCTTAGTGAAAGCTTCATGGCATTGTTCAGTCTACTCGTATGGTGCATCCTTTTAAAGTATATTAAATAAAGAATGAGAGTGATGACTAAAGTCCTTTATGAATTGTCTATAGAATCTGGCGTGTCTTAGGAAGGATCGCACGTTACGTACACTCTTGGATGGATGTTGGTTAGAGATAAGATCAATTTTTGCCTTGTCTACCTCAATTCCCTTGGACAAAATTGTGTCCAAGTACAATTCCCTTGGAAATCATGAAATGACATTTCTCCCAATTCAGAACAAAATTCTTTTCATCTCATCGCTTCAACACACATTTAAGATTTTCCAAACACTCACTGAAGGATGGACCAAAGATAGAGAAGTCGTCCATGAAGACCTCTAAATATTGTCTGACTATGTCAGAAAAAATACTCAACATGCATCGCTGAAAAGTGCCGGGGGCATTACACAGTCCGAATGGTATCCTTCGGTAAGTAAAGGTGCCAAATGGACATGTGAACGTTGTCTTTTCTTGATCTTCAAGGGCTATCTTAATCTGGTTGTAACCCGAATAGTCGTCAAGGAAGCAATAGTAAAAGTGACCAGCTAGCCTTTTAAAAATTTGATCAATAAAGGACAAAGGAAACTGGTCCTTCCATGTGACAGTATTCATTTTTTGTAGTCAATGCACATTCTCCAACCAGTAGTAACTAGGGCTGTTCACGAGTTGAGCTAGCTCGAAAAGCTCGCTCGACTCGCCTCGAGTCAGCTCGGACTGACTCGGCTTGAAAGGCCGACTCGGGTCGAGTCAAGCTCATTTTAAAGCTCAAGTTGAGTTCGAGCATGGTGCATTTCGACTCGCCCGAAGCTCGAACTCGAGCTCGACTCAGCTCGAGTAATAATTTTAAAATATTTAATATTATATATTATATTTATATTAAATATATATAATATATATACTTAAAATTTTTTAAAAAAGAAACCCTAGTATAACACCGACCGGCCCTACCCTTTCATACCCTTCCTTCCTCTCTTTCTTCCTACCCCACCTAGCCGTTGATCGCATGCCCGCATGCCCGCCGCACCCAGCACTCCAGCAGTCCAGCACGTTGCCCGCCCGTCCCCGTCGGTCGCCCAATCTCTCTCTTTCTTTCATTCTCCCGATCTCTCCGAGGCTCTGACGAACCCACGCCCAATCCCAACTCGGCCCTATCTCTCTCTCTCCTCTCTCTCTCTCTCTCTCTCTCCTTCTCTCAATCTCTCCAAGGTAGGTGTTGAAATTGCGGTAATGACCGCTCTAGTAGAAGTAGGAATAGGTCAAAGAGTCCTAGAGGGGGGTGAATAGGACTTTATAAAATTTTATGACAATTAAAATCCTATTACCAATATCTTGATCTAATATAACAATTATCAAGATATCTTTAATTTAACTCTAATGGCTTCCAAGCCAAGTAGAGGATCCAATCACAAGACTATTCAATATTTAAACAGTATGTAAATTTAGTCTATGATGGATGCATTGAGTGACTGTGTGTGAGATGTGATACTTATCAGTTCTAAATAATCATGCATCATGTGATCATTCAAAGTAAACACAATAAGAGAATATGTAAATAGCAATCTCAAACACAGTCATTTTATACGGTTCGGTTATATGCCTACTCCACGCCCGGTGGATGCACTCAACGCTTGAGTGTACCAAATTTCACTAACAGAGGTTTCAAATAAGGTTTACCTTAAACCATTACATCCTACACAAGGCTGACTCTAGGACCTACACAAGGTACCTAATCGTGCCTACATAAAGGCAGACTTTTATGCCCTACACAAGAAAAAAGGATCCACACAAGGAACCTAGGGTTTTAGGCCACAAAAGCCAATGATCTAGACAAAGACCCTAGAGTTTATGCCCTACTCAAGAGCAAAAGTCAACACACGATACCTAAGTTTTATGCCCTACACAAGAGCAAAGGATCCACACAAGGAACCTAACTTTTAAGCCACACAGGTCAATGACCTATACTAAGGACCTAAGTTTATGCCCTACACAAGAACAAGGGTCAACACACAACACCCAAACGTACTCTCCCGTCAGAGGCCTTCTATGAGGACTTGAAAGGGGTGAGAAGCATCTGTGACCCAAACCTACACGAGGAATGATCAACAGGGTCTTTGAACTCTAATGACTTACAGATAAGTAGATGAGCCCCGTTCAGCACGTTGATGAAGATCTTCTCCTTGTTGATGAATATTTTTCAGCTCTCTTGATCCGTAACACTTGATGATCTACCAATAAGGTGATGGGTTGGGTTAAGGTTATCTTGAAATCTACTCTAATAAATATTACCTATTAAAGCAATGGAGAGATTTCAAGGTCTTAAGCATTCAAGGGATCCTAGTTCAATGATTTGCCATAAGGTGGTAGCTGGATGATCCTTGAATGCAGAAGTTCATCCCCAATCCACATTATTGAATATCAATGATGAGGGTGGATTGAAGGATGAACTCCCATGAGAAAAAGGGCTTAGGGTAGGTGATATATAGTTACTCTCTCAAAGCTCTCTCTCTTTTTCTCAATACAGCAACCAAGAACAAGCTCTCCTTAAATAGACAAAAAGATCCAACGGTAATAAAGATGTCAGATTCTGACAGAGTTCGATATCATCGGGCCTGCTTCGATATCATCGAAAGTATACTTTCGATTCCTTCGAAGCAAGGTTCGATGATACGAACTCCACTAAAGAATATACCTGAATCTTTTTAACTAAGGGTCGATGCCATCGAGGGAGCGTCGATGTCATTGGAGTTTGAATTCCGATTTCATCGACAATCAGTTCGATACATCGATCATTTCCACATGATTTTCAACTAGACAATCTTTGATCTATTTCGATGATATCGAACGTATATCGATTTCATCGATATTTGAATTACGATCATATCGAGACATCATCGATTCCTTGGTCATTTCCAAAGGATTTTCCTATTGAGCTCGCTGGACTAGTTTTGTCCAAAATCGATGAAATTGAAGCTCCCTTGATGTCATCAAAATTTGAATTCCGATGTCGTCGAGGCTCTCTTCGAGTCATCGATAAAATGCATGATTTATCTTAGAAGCTCGTGTACAAGAACTAGACTGAATTTGATGATATCGAACTGATCTCGATATCATCCAAGTTTGAATTCAGATGATATCGAAGATGATTCGATTACTTGAGCAATGTCAGGATATTTTTCAAATGTTGCTGGACAAAGCTCAAAGTAAATCGATATCATCGATTCTCCTTTGATGTGATCGATATTTGAATTTCGATATTATCGAAAGCATATTCGATTTATCGATCATATTGTCCAAAATACTTTGTGGTTGGTGGACATAAAATGGCCTAATTCGATAATATCGAGTGGTTTTTGATATCATCGAACATGAGTGTTCGATGCCACTGATGTGTACTCGATATCATCGAACATTGTCTGAAAAACTTGGAAGATTTTCCTGTTCTGATACTCAAGTTTACAGACATACATTCCTATGTTGTTTTAAGACTTTAAAGTCTTTTGTTTACCTAGGTGTTTTGGGACATGGGATGTGAGGCAGATTTACCCATGACGAGCGTGGAACACACATCCGGATGAGGCAGATGCTTGATGATCTTCATATGGGACCCACTTGTCTTTCCAACTCAACTCTCACACTAATTGACAAACCAGGGCACTTTCAATCTCCCTCTTTGTCAATTACATGACAAAACACCTAAAACACACCTAGAATAACATCCTAAATTTTGTGTATATGAACTTTATGCAATTTTACAAAGATACTATGGAGTTCACTCACACTCTTGATTCAAGAAGCTGCTCCCCCTATCTTCTTACAATTTCTCCCCCTATCACCTGCATCACTATAGTAAAAAAAAAAAACATATATCCAATGTGTTCTCATGGTGGGATTTGTTCTCCCCCTTTTTGTTAGTCATCAACAAAGGTTAGTATATACCAATAGCAGATCGAATGACTGAAGTTGACGTTAAAGAGACGAGGAGAAGTAAGGTAATAGGAGAGTTGTGATTCTAGACAGAGATGCATTATAAAGCATGGAATCACCACATCACACACAATAAACCACTTCTATGGACATACAATAATCAACAGAGAATCATTCACCATTTAAAACATGCATTTCATAGACAGTTAGTATAAAGCTCAAAACAGATCATCAGTAAATAATATGAGCAACTAGACAGACTGCATTTAAAATCAACAGAAATATATCAACATTCATGCATGAAATTTTTAAAAGAACTGCCCAAGCTTGGCAGAATTTAGAGCATTTAAAACTGACATCCATCAAAGTATTCAACCCAACCATGGGCAGATCAAAACAAAAGTACTTTCCACCTATAGAGGACGATAAACCGAAAACAAAACGACTAATAACCACTAGAAAATGTTAATCTGTCCAATGTTAGCTGACCACCACATACACTCATAGGTACGTAGGGCATTCAAAAAGATACTCATGTCTTAAGTATAAATGCGTAATCGGTGTATGTGATGGCATAAGAGCAATTGTCACTATGGTGCTAGGGCTGAGTGAGATGGCGCCGTGTCATCTCGACGACATGTCATTAGATCAACAAGCTGTTGTACTGTGTGCAGCACTCCAGTCACCTTTTTCTCCAAGGCTGAGAGACGGTCATCATGCTTCTCTAGTTTCTCTTCTATTCATGCCTCCACGTAATGTTGCCCCGACCCGATCTTGATGAAATTTGAACCGATGTGTCTGTGCAGAGTCTGTCGGAGTCAGAACTGGCTAAGGCTCCTGTGGATCTCCTTCTGTTTGCGCTGCACCTTCCCCCATTTCTCCTTCTCCTTGGATTTCTTCCTCGGGCTAACCTTCCGTATATGGATGGAACTTAAGGTCCATCTTCCGAATGTTTCCCTTGTTGAAATGTTGTAGTGGACGATCAGGATCGTCCGTCATAGGTAGTCCAATTTTGTCGCATAGCACATGGATGATGTGAGGGAAAGGTAGGTAGGTTGCTCTGGAGGTGTGAATGACACTGGCTAATTGGTGGAGAATTAGAGTGGGCAGACATATATTAACACTAGTTGCAATGCTGTATACAACCATGACCATAAACCCAGTAAGATCAGCACGATTCGTTCCTCTAGGGTAAGCATTGGTGGAGAATATCCCGTGCAAGACTCGGTATTTAGAACTCATATATTTTGCTTGCAAAGCATTCCCTTGATACCATGGGATGTCTCTATCCTGGCATAGGAATTTTGTGACCTTAGAGCGGGTTGTTGGGTCCTCAAGATCAAGATCGGATAGACCGACAGGAGACAAGGTAAGGCCAAATATGTTGGCGATGGATTCAGCAGTGATTTCAACACTATCTTCCCCAACAGTGACAGTAATGGATGGAGGATCAAGAACCGGGGAATGACTATAGGCAAGGAATCGGTAAGTTCTTTCATCATGACACGGACCCCTGAAATTTAAAATAGCCAACCAATCGACTGCATCCAACAGAGGTTCCAAATTGAAGGGTTTGATGCACGCCCTATCAATCTGTCGTTCATGCACAAGGTGCCTCCTTATATATTTTTCAAGGATATGTGGAGGAGGAGCTACAACAGCGGGTGGAGGTGCAGGGGTCGTAGTTGGAGCTTCACAAATGAACTTTCAATCAGTCTAAGGAGACTTACTCAAACCACTAGCTCAACTCGAACTCGACTTGACAGCTTTGGCAAACAAGCCAAGCTTCAATGTTGAGCTCGAGCTCGAGTATATCATGGATGAGTCGAGCTGAGCTTGGCCCACCTCGACTCAACTTGGCTCGATGTACAGCCCTAGTAGTAACTCCAGTTGGTACAAATTCATTGTCAGCATTGGCTACGTTGGTGATTCCGGACTTCTTACGAACCACCTGAGTTGGACTCACCCATTGATTGTCAGATATATGGTATATTATACCCACATCCAACAACTTAAGTACCTCAGCCTTAACCACTTTTTTCATATTTGGATTGAGTCGATGTTGTGGTTATCGGTCGGTTTTCACATTATCCTCAAGATGAATGCGATGAGTACAAATCAAAGTATCAATTCCCTTGAGGTCCGCAATTGACCATCCAAGGGCTCCTTTATGCTCAATGAGAGTAAAAATAAGCATACTCTCTTGTTCTTTCTCTAGGTGAGAAGAAATCACCACCGGGTATGTCTCATCTTGACCTAAGTAGACATATTTAGGATCAACAGGCAAAGGTTTTAGGTTAAGCTTCGGTGCTTTGAGGCTAGACGGTATAGGCACTACATCGGTTTGGGGCAATTTCTCAAATTGTGGCCTTCACAGGTTAATTTCAAGTACCAGCGTAGCATCAAGCAAGGCATCCATCTCCTTAAGCATGTCATCATCTAAATCAAGGGAGTGGGCCATGCATGTCTCTAGAGTGTTAAAGTATAGAGTCAAAAGTGTTTTATCTTCTACGAAAGAATCGATCTTGTTAATGTTGTGGGTATCGTCATCATCCTCTGACTGTTTGTTCATATTGAAAAAGATGTTGAGCTCCAATGTCATATTTCTAAAAGATAAATTCATAATTTCATTCCTACAATTAATGATATCATTTGATGTAGCAAGGAATGGGTGACTAAGAATGATGGGTATTTGAGTGCTCATATCTATGATGGGTTGGGTATCTAGGACGATAAAATCTACTGGATAGTAGAATTTATCAACTTGGACCAACACATCCTCAACCATCCCTCTCGGTATACGAACTGAGCGATCGACAAGTTGTAATGTGGTCCGAGTTGGTTTCAATTCTCCTAAACCCAATTGTTTGTAAACTGAGTAAGGGATCAAGTTACTACTCGCCCCAAGTCAAAAAGTGTGTGCTCAATCCAGTGGTTCCCAATTACACAAGTGATGGTTGGGCTACCAAGATCTTTGTATTTTTGTGGCACATCTTGCTTAAGGATGGCACTCACTTTTTTTGTCAAAAAGATTTTCTTTTATATGTTTTGCCATCTTTTGATAGTGCATAGATCTTTCAGAAATTTAGCATATGAAAGTATTTGTTTAACGGCATCCAGTAGAGGAATATTGACCTTCACTTGCTTAAGCACCTCTAGAATATCCTGAGAGTTAGAGAGATGTTTTGGTGCAATCAACCGTTGAGGGAATGGTGCAATCAGCTTACTTTGAGGTTCCGGTTCTAACCCATGTGGACCATTGTTAGGTCTATCATTCTCAATTTCTTCTGGGTCCTTAGGTTTTTCAGCCCTCGCCAGAATGGTTTTGTTAATAATCTTCTCACTCCTAAAAGTGTGATAGACTTAGCTTGCTCCATCTGCTTTGAAGAGCTTGGGTCACTTATTTTATATTGCGGTTTTGGATTGGGGAGGGGTTGGGCTGGAAGCATCCCTTTCTCCCCATTCACTAAGTGTGACTCAATCTTTTGAATTGATGATGTAAACATTCTCATTGTTGTTTTGAGATCTTGGAATGCTTGCACTGTATTTTGGTTGAATAGTTCTTGGTTTTGCATGAACTTTTTAACTGTATCCTCTTGAGGTTTCTTTTGATTTAAGAATTACGTAAGGGTCTCTTGTGGGTTAGCCGTTTGTGTAATGCCCCGAACTTTTCGATGCTCGGGCATCGAAAGTCCTCGAGCGTTACCATAAGATTCAACGTGACATATACATATGTACGATACCAATCCAACTATTTTAGCTTTACATCCTTTCCCTGACACTAACTTAACCGTTGAGGATGATCTTCATTCATAAATCAAGCCATCTGACCGTTGAATTTCAAGACAAGCTCACCCATCACGTGATTTGACCTAAGTACTTTCCCTTAGATGACATGACGAATAACTCCCCATACATAATGATTTAGATATACATTCTTTTGTAAGAACTGCTTAAAAACGTGCCTATAACCATGTAGAGCCATTGGATTTCCCAAAACTCACACATCAGTAATAATTACGAAAATGCCATTGACCTAGACCCCTAAATTCTAATTCACACGGTTCTCATCATCCGTTTCATGTGAAATTTTATACCAGGCCTAATTATCATAAATTAACCGTACAAATCAAATTTCAGCCCTTAGATCATGATAAATCAGCTACTTGACCTCTGCATCCATTCGTACACTTATCAGATCAAGATTCTGATCCGTCCATCTTGTTCACGCCATATGAATATGCTTAGCCCACCATTAGAATCAGAATCTGACAAACTTTCATGTGTAAGAAAGTCACTCGAATCTAACGTTATATAAGCCCTACCCCTAATCACTCCAAAAATCCATGTTATGTCCATCCATTTACTAAACTGACCATACATTCACCTACATACAAGGATAAAGTTCTAATCATCAAGTCCTCTTATTTTTAGAAGCTCATCTGACCATCCATCATGTTTAGATTTGCCAAATGGGCCACCCGAATATCAGGATGAATCGGTCATTTTGAAGATCTTAGAACACATGTCCAAACTACCGGATAATACTACAAATAGACATATATAAACATGACATTGAAACCCCGGAGTAGTATAGTCCATTGAAGTGGTATCTTAGTCATCCTTGAGAGATCATAGCTCAAATTTGGGCAACGGAAAAAGCGTGGAAAATAACGATCACCTATCAAATTTCATCACATTTGGACTATAGACTCATGAGTTACGGATGGCAGAAGTTTTTTTTAAAAAAAGGGTACAATTGTAAATATGGTATCATGCATGCCACTGTTGACGACGTGAGTTAACGTTGAAGTTTGAACGGTGAGAATTCTTGCTACTCGGCGGGACCGTGCGGTCCATTGGATTAACTAAATTATTTCGTTTTCGACAGAGTGTCCTAACATAGCGCTACAAAAGTGGTGAATGGCATGGATCCTTGGAAGTCATCACAAACGGACCCCACCTAATATTTTTTCCCAGCCGTGAGAATTTGCGTGAAATCATGCATGTAAATGAATTACTGTTTAAACGTGAATACGGTACATGTTGATTAAAGTGTGGCCCACCTAAGACATGAATGTATCCCATATTTTGGCCCCTAGCCTAACATCACCTTACAAAGCTGGTGGAAGGAATGAATTTTCTTTAAACCATAATAGTGGACCCCACCAATATGACCCCAGCTCGAGTTTTGGGCCCTACCTAGACATTAGATCGACCAGATCAATGGCCCAAGATCCCTTAGAAAGGCACCCTAGAAGGATGGACGGAGTAGACTTCTCACATACATCTCGATGGGCCCCACCTCACAGCGCAAATGCACAGTAGAGATGTGCACTCGCCGTGCACCGAGTAGGGCACGCTCGGTCAGACTCCTCTGACCCGCACCTTCCCAACATAGAGAGAAATTTTCTCTCTCATTACGCCAGCCGACGAACCACGTCCGTTTGGGATGCGTTGGGCCCACCATCTCAGATCAGATGGGAGATCTGATCCGCCCATCTTGTACACAACATGGCCCTAACCAAAACCATACCCTCCATCTCCGTTCACATGACCATATGTGCACGCAAATGTTGGTACAAACAAGGCCTGAAAACACAAAGAATTTCAAAAATGGAATCTGTTTTCCTTCTAGCTCAGCAATCTGCGTGCGTGGGAATCCACTAATCTCGTCCGTTCATCTGTAAGAAATCTCAACCGGGAGAGAGAGTTTCGCCCACAGGAAGCCAAAACTGCGGCCGATTTTCGGCTCTGACAGACGTACATGCTGGCTGTTGCAATCTGAACCGTTTGCTCCAGATCCAACAGTCTAGGATCGTTGGAAGAACCCTACAAAAGAGAGAGAACGACTCTCTTCAATCTCATCTCCACTTCCTTGCGGCTGAAAAGAGAAAAACGCCGTTTCTTCATCCTCCCAAACCCATCGCCTAATCCTCCCTGAAGCTTCAAAATCTTCATTTTTTGAGCTCCATTACATTCATACGAACCCTTCCATGTCGTCAAAATAAAGGAAAAAGCGTCGGGTGAAAATCTGCCATTGTTGTCACCCTTCTTCCTCGCCGACCCATCGCACCTGTCGGGTTATCGAGTGGCTTTGCTTGGGCCTGGTTCAAACCATGCTGGGAGTTTCTAGCAGATAGAGAGAGAGAGATAGAGAGAGAGAGAGAGATCCAGGGAGGAAGGAAGAAAGAAAGGAGAAAGGAAGATGAAGGTGCGTGATGGGTTAACTGCACCACCACTCGATCCGAGCCAAGTGCGGGCCGGGTCTGTCAGCTGTTTCTGGACGTTTCCAGCAGCAAGGAATAAGGAAGAAGATAGAAGGAGAAGGAGATAGAGAGAAGAAAAGAAGAGAAAATCGGTGAGAGAGAAGGAATGACTGTCATCTCACAGCCGGTTTCCTGTTGCGCTGTGTCGACTCAGTTCGACCAGGATTGAGTCGGGTCGAGTGGGATTGTGTTGGATCCGATCCAACCTCCTTGATGGCCTAACTGTGAAGAATAAATAAATAAATAAATAAAAGAGAAGAAGGAAGAGAGAGCCACCGCTGAGTTGACTCGACTGAGTCGTAAAACTTGGTCCGGTCCAGCTCCTTGTCGGTCAATTCCAACCATGGGAGTTGAGAAAAAGAAAAGGAGGAGAAGAGGAAAAAAAAGAGAGAAGGACTGGTGTTGGTTGAGGCGTTGGGCCGAGTCAACTCGACTTGAACCGAGTCGGCTAGGGTTGATTCTAAGGGTACACGCGCTTCTTAGCAACATCAATTGGTGGTTCAAGTATGAGGTGATGATTCTTCCCCTTGAGCGTTCCATTTTCCCATTAGCTTAAGTTATAGTTTTTATTTTAACTTGTAATTGATATCTCCATTTCATAGTCACATGTAATAATTGTTGAAATTAAATTGATATATTACATGCTTAATGTGTATCCTGCATATTTATTCATGCTTGTAGATTATTTGTGGATTACTTATGGAACTTAAACTAGTACACCAGTGGGAAACCCCCACGTATATGTGTACACCCATACTTGGGATGTAACTTGAATGGTTGTGATAGTAATGGACATTCGGCTTAGTGGTTATCGAATGATGATTTAAATTAACCATTGATGTGGGCCTACCATCCAGGGTTGTTGTGTCAAATGGTTTTTAAGGATGGTCTTTTATCGCATGATTTTGATACTCGCCTTATGTGGCTTATTTTGATATCTGCCTACGTGGTTTGTTTTGGTATTTGCCCTACATGGGTTCGATGTTTTATATCGTGCAACCATGCAATGGTAAACCCCATCTATTGTAATATGATTGGCCACTAGTCGACGGAGTTCTACTAAACATCCTAAGGTGGTAGCCTCATGAGCCAGGGATGGTGGTAATGGGACACTATGCCTGAGCTGTCGGCCTACGCTGGGCTATACGCTCCCCGTAGTGACCTTGAGCTTATTTAAATTGGCTGATTATATCTGGACTACTAATGGTTTGGCTAATCATGCATTCATAGCATATTGGCGATGACGGGTGGCTATTCTGGATGCTGTAGCTAGGGGTGTACACAAACCGGGCTAGCCCGGTTAGCTCGCTCGACCCGGCCCGAAAAAGTCTGACTCGGCCCGACCTGGAACTGAGTTCGGGTCAGGACGGGCCAATTTTCTAGGCCCGAAATTGAGTTCAAGCCGAGTTCAGATACTTCCCAGTTCGGCCCGACTCGGTCCGAAACCCGACTCGCCCCGGCCCAACCCGACCCGGCCCGACTCGGTCCGAAACCCGGTTCATGATATATATATATATATATATATATATATATATATATCTATATATATATATATATATATATATATATATAACTAGTTCTTGTAATATAAAAGTTTAAAGCCATATATGTAATTTCTAAGTAACTTCTAACTGCTCATGTCTCATCCATCACTCTGCAAGAGTATCAAATCATTTCTTCATGAAGATTGTGAAGATGATTTGCAACATGGCAAAATGTCATGTGTACAAGATCTGGGTCAGTCATCAGGTGGGCTAGCCCTGGTTCCCACTTATCAGTTGGCCCACATTTCTACCAGAAGAATCAATGGTTGGAAAAGCAATAATGACTGATGGTGAGTCTATCATCCTATTTTTTGGGCCATTGGATGTTCAAAGTGGGACCTAATAAGGACTGGCTTAGATGTGAAACACATGTGCCACATTTATTGTCTTAATATGAATTAGAAAAATGAAATCTTAGTTCCATCCGGTTGGATGTACTAATTAGATCTTCTGATTCGAAAATCAGGCCGGTAAACACCTTAGGTTGGCCACATGTATAAAACAAATAAACGGCTAAAACAAATTCTCTAGTCACCCATTTGTTTTGGGCAGTATGGTCACCGGGAGGAATTGAACGTTCCAGGCCAGAAGATTTTTTGTGGAGTCTATATTTCAACTATCTAAACCGTTGATCGAGGGCCTTGTAAATTAATGGGACATGGATTACCTGCCAAAGCCCTTCCCATGAACTTGCTGTAAGGTTCGAAACTGGCCCGAACTCAGGTTCGAAACTGGCTCGAACTCGAAGGTTCGAAACTGGCCCGAACTCGACCCGAACTTGCCCGGGCCCAGTTCGGGCTGGAGATGTTGGCCGGTGACCAGGCCCGGTCGGGTTCGGACCTGGTGTGGCTGTTGAATGGGCCTGGATGAGCTGAGGCCAGTTCGACTCGGCCCGACTCGTGTACACCCCTAGCTGTAGCACGTGCCCTAGAGTTGTTGGGGTATCATTTTGCTAGGTCCCAGACCACCGACTATCGGCCCCTGTTCCGACTGGATGATTTTCCCAAGTCGATGATTTGCATGGGCAACGAGCCCAAGTCTGACTGGATGTACATCCCCAGGTCGATGTGCATTCACGCATCCATGCATTTAAAAAGACTGCATCATGTATTGTTTTGATTGCTTTGTTGTTTTATAACTATGCTTACCTAATGTGGCGGTGTGTAATCTTGAGGGGAATTCACACTGAGTTGGCCACTCATCCATCAAATATACAACCATACAGGTAGTACAGGTCGCTTTAGTGATATGCATGTTCAGACTTGATGAGGAGCAGGGTACGATCGCCAGGGATGCATGGCTGTATTTGCCTGGAGGAGCTGCGTGGTCTTGCGGCTAATATTTATATGCTTTCTTCTATTCTTCATGTATTAAATTCTTATAAATCTTGTACTTGTTAAATTTAGAGACATTGGTTTGTATAAGTCATTATGGGCAGCTTCTTGTATATTTGAATGATAATGAAATTTTCCTTTACGTCGATTTGTCCACACTACGCTCATTTGCTTACTCTGATAGTTGGAAAAAAAAAATATGTACACTCGGATTTGACCATCCTTTAAGGTTAACACTCGGGTTTTTGGGAAACGAGTCGTATACTCGAGTCCTGAAAAGTCGGGGCGTTACAGTTTGTCCATTCCTCCAACTGAAATTTGGGTGGTTCTTCCAGCTAGAGTTGTATGTATTTTAGGTGGGTCCTTTGAAAGGTCTTTGATAATTATTTATGGCATTTGATTGCTCATTCAATATCTCTTGAAAAGCAGGAATTGTTGGACAATTCTCAGTTGCATGTATGTTACAAACACAAATACCACAAACGACTTTCACAGCCTTTTTGGGTTCTACCTTCTTAAGTTTGAACCCTCTTAAGTTCCATGGTCTCGACGTTTCTTGTGAGTTTGGCCATTCTTGCATTTATATCATCTTCTTCTTTTAAAACATAAATTCCTCCCCTTTCCTTTGATTGAGTAGGCTTAGAAGTGGTAGTTCTTGAGAAGGTATCCCATGATTGCGCGTTTTCAACAAGTTTATCAAAATAATCTCATGCATCATCGGCTTCCTTGTTCATGAATTCCCCATTACATATCATCTCCACAAATTGGCACATAGGTGAGGTCAATCCCTCATAGAAAAAGCTTGTTATACGACATGTTTCGTAGCCATGTTGTGGACATGAATTTATGAGATCCTTAAATCACCCCTAACATTGGAAGAAGGTCTCATCCTATTTTGGCACAAAATTCATGATTGCTTTCCTTAAGGTATTTGTTTTATGAACTCCCTTGTCATCTCAGCTCATGTGTCAATGGACCTTGGTATTAAGGAATGTAACCATGACTTAGCCTTTTCTTTCAAAGAGAAAGGAAACAATTTCAGTCTAACTGTGTCCTTAGACACGTTTGGGAAGTGTAATGTAGATATTATCTCATCAAACTCTTTCATATCCAAGTATGAACTTTCAAATTCTAGTCCATGAAACTTAAGGAGGAGGTTTAATATCTACAGTTCCTGCATTTAATGAAAATATCATGCATGAAGGTGTACTCACCCCCACTGGTTGTAAATAATCTAGTAGAGTACAAGGCGGGTGTGTATTATGCACCTTGTTTTCATCTTAAACTTCCTCAACTTGTGATTGAGGTCGAGGTTGATTTGCAGCCATCACTTTAATTAACTGAGAGGATCTCAAGTGGTGTCTAGTCCTATGATGGATAGGCAAACCTTTGACTAATCCTCATTCACTCAAAAGACGGAGGGTAATGTCACGAACCCACTTGGGCATGAAACACTCTCAGCCCTCAAGTAACTAAACAATTAAACCTAAAAAAGAAAACTAGAAAAACTAAAACAAATAAGAGATCTAAAAAAAGATAAGAGAGAGGGTTAGAACAAAATTACCAATATAAGAGTTGATATGTTAGGATCCTATAAAACAGAAAACAATGTTAGTTTGTAAAAATAAATTTTTTTTTTTAAAATCCTAACCTAAAAACATAATATAAAAATAAATCATAATCTTAACCTAATTCTAATACCAATTAATTCCAGAAAAACGTAGCTGAAGTCGCTAGCAACGGTGCCAAAAACTTGTTCACAACCCAAGTGTAGGGTCGCGATGTAGTAATAACTCAGTAAGACCGAGGTTGAATCCACACGGACTAAACTTGTACATATTCTAAAAATAACTAGAACTAGAACTAGAAAAAGATCTAAATTAAAATTGAATAATTGAGAGTAATGGTGAATAATGTTGATTAAAATTTATGAATTAAAGGTGGGAACTAGAGTGCCAAGCATCCACTTGTAGCTATCAAGATGCTACCTTACTTGTTTCAAGGAACACAATTAAAATTGGAGTCCTATCCTATCCAATTGGAAGATAAAGCAATTTAAATTAAATTTAAACTTTTCATTGACCTAATTCTCAATGGAGGAGAATTGTGATGATTGGAAGGGATTCCATCACCCTACCATGCCTAGGAGATGATGGTGAACCATAGGATTTACCAATCTCACATCTCAAAACAGGAAAAGAAGATATTCAAAGCTATCACAGCATCTATTGTAATTTGAGTGACAATAAATCATAGAAAACTGAAAATATTCTTAATATCAAATAGAAATCAATGTGGTCCAATAAGAACAAGAATCAAAGTAAGATATCATCAAACACGCTATAAGCTTCACCTCTTAGCCCTAGCTAAGAGGTTTAGCCAACCATAGATATGATTGAAACTAAATCTTTTAACAAAGCATGAAAAATAAACTAAGGAAGAAGAAAACTCTTTGGCGGCCTGCTCCACCCTTATGTTATGATCATTGAGACCTTTCCAAACCCTAGAAGATGCTTGGAGCATCCTAGGGAGTCGTATTTATAGTTGTGAAATTTTCAACTTTCGCATTGAGTTGGAAAAATCTAGAAACCGCCTCCTCAAATTTACGCACTCTGCATAGTTTCCCACAATAGACTTCCAGAACTTTCCTTTTTAAACTCAGAGTTTCAGAATATGTTTTTTTCAGGAATATGTTTTTTAGGACAATTTTCAGGATTCTTTTTTTTTTTTCCTTCACTTCAAATCTTTGATTCTCTTCATTCCTCACATGGTTTCCTTGGATCTTTGCATGTGAATTCTTCATTAATGACTTTCAATCTTCATTTAGTAATCTTTTGAGCATAAATCTTCCTTTTGGCATCAATTTCACCATAATCTCTTGAAATCACCTCGCACATGAAACCATGCATAATTAGATCGATTAAGCACTATCATTTTTATAAAACCAAGGTATAAATAAGGGGGAATATACCATTTTTCATACTCAACATCGTACGTGTGTCTTGCGAGGTTGCTGCACATTTCTCCAAGTATTTTTCCTTCTGGGCATCACCATCATTTTACATATGTCCTTTTCTTATCACCCTTGCTGATCTCTGCTCATTTGGATTTTGGCAGTTGTGGCTCTGGGAATGGCTAGCGATGACAGATCCTCTTTATCAATCCATTCCTCGCGCTGACATTTCACGCCGTATCAGGAGGAGGCTTCCTTGTACGACAGGTATGAGAGAGTCTTTGTATCACTGGATGTTTACATAACTGTGGAGTTGGGAGATTCGTTGGGAGTCTTCCTGGCTTGTATGTTCGCTGGTCATATGCAGTGCGTAGAGAAAGTCTTTGATCATCGTTGAGTTATAGTCATATTTTTCATATCACTTAATCAGATTCTTGCACCAGTTCGGATTTTGGCATGAGATTTTGGCTTTCACATTTTCAGGCTTTGGTCGTTGTCCCCTTCCACGGATGACTCGAGGTCTTGGCTCTCAGGTTTGACTGTTATGGACGGTTGTTCGATAGCTAACGTGCTCGGATTCGAGTCTTGCGAACCTCTTTTAACAACCATTCTATATGTTCGATTGGTGGCGGAGTAGTCCCTTTATCGACGTCTTCCATGTTGGCTTATGACCGATGAGATTGAGGAGCTTGATTTTCCTGACATCCGATTAGCTGTCGGCTTTTATGAGCCATTTGAGGAGCGACCGTTCATTGATCCTAATTTCTTAGTATCCACCCACTGTCATTTTCTATATCAGATCTCCTCACTGTGTTGCCTATGCATTGAGATGTCTCAGAGGCTTTTGACTTCTCATAGGGAAGATGATGAGGATAGGGTCGCTCGTCAGTCTGAGAGGGAGGAGTTGTACTATCTACGTATGGATATCAGCAGGTTGAGAGAGAGGTTAATTGAGTATGAGGTCAGGGAATGGTACCTACCTAGTGAGGATGAGAGCTGAGAGTTTATTTTCTTGATTTTGAGCCGTCTTTATGCTCTTTTTATCTGATACATGAATAACTTGGTAAAACTCTTGTGTTTGTTTTTTTTAGAAAGAGAAAGGCATGTGCATGTAATTAAAATTTAATGAAATGGAAAAGATATTTTGAAAACCTTTGTGCCTTATATCATCTATATGTGCATGCGTCTAGATTTTTGTGTCAGAGTGTAGGAATCGGAATTATGGCTCAGCCAATGTTTTGACTTGTGACTTAGAGTAATGCCTTAGAAGAATCCTTGATTTTGTAAGTGCCATGGTTTCCTGCTCCTTTGGTTATCAAATTTTGTGGTGCTAAAAACACAATCTATGTCTTGTGTAGCATGTTGATTTGTATGTTCAAGATACTGCATCAATACTACAAGTTAACAACTGTGATCTACTTCAAGAAATGTAAGGTCAAGTTCTTTGTCCACTTCTGTAAGCTTCAGTATTCAGAATATTTCAAGAGTTGCATCAGAAGACGAGTGCTTGTTCAAGACTCAAGTACAGCTCGAGATAATGTTCAACTCTAGATGAAGTACAACTCAAGAACAACAAATCCAAGCTTTTGAAGATCTCAAGTTCAAGCTACATCTTGTAGAGATCTCAAGCTTCATAATCTTCAAAGGTCAACCATCATCTGAAGAAATGAAGTCACATTGTCCATACTTCACATTTAAGGTATGATTGACCTTAGATTGACCTTAGGGTAGGTCATTTTGTATACATAATTCAAATTAAATCTTTTTATAACTGTTTGGTCTGTTCTAAGACTAGTCTTGGACCCTGTTTGACTAGTCCTAGAATTGGCTCGACCAGTCCAAGAAATTTCAAGACCAGTCCTAAGTTGTTACAAATTTTCAGAATTTTTGGTTGAGCTTCGACCAGTCCTGGAGTCTGCTCGACCGGTCGTAGGAACAGTGCCGACTCATTCACGACCAGTCCTGCAACTACGACTCAAACTCCAGCAACGAATTCTGGTTCCTCACGACCAGTTGTGGGTTAGTCACGACCAGTCGTGGAGGCCTCACGACCAGTCGTGAATACCCTACGATCAGTCGTGGAACGGTTTTATCCGATCACGCTTAAAATTTTAAAATGCAGTTCATCCTTCGACCAGTCGTGGTGGCCACACAACTAGTCGTAGACGCGGTTTCTGCATCTATAAATAGAACGCGAATTTCAGAGTTTTATATCTAATTCAAGTAAAATCAAGGCATCACTCTGAGATAATTTTATGTTCTTTTTAAGCTACGTTTGTGCATATTTAATATTCTCTTTTGTTAGCTTTGTCAATTTGATTTTGTTTCTATATTCCAATCTGATTTGAAAAGAGAAATTGTTGTATTCCTTCTTCTTGGAATCAAAATCAAATAGAGCTAGCCCAACTGGTTTAATTTAAAATTAATCTAGATTCTAGAACCATTTCAAAGTGAGTATTGGACAATTAAACTTCTTTATTCGAACTTCTACTCCGATTGGTTCTTCCGGGCTATTACAAAAGGAGAAATCCAGGTATTTTACATTTGTGTAAATTTCCATTGCTTTTGGTTTCTTTTGAGATTGAGCCAGAAAAAATCTCATTGTGTTGGTTATCTGAGGAGAGCCAGAAAGCTCAAAAAGTGGGGTTTTTGAATTGTGTAAGCCCGTTTAAAAGACACAATTGTGAAGGTTTTAGGTAAATGTAACGCCCTAAAAATTGGGAGTCGAGTAGCAACTCAACTCCCGAGTTCCAAAACATCACTTATGCAACATATATGCTTATGATTCAACGTTGTCTGTGTTAGTGCATTAATCATGAGTGGAATTATACCAAAATAGTAATTCATACTCCAGATCAGTTGTAAAAGGCAAGCGGAAGACTGAACGACATAAATACACGTATATAAGTCAAAGATCACGATCGGTCTCCAGAGTATGAATATAATACTGAGTCATTGTGTACGTGAAGTATTACATGTAATATTACGAAAGTCAAAAACTAAAAAATGGTTCAACTGTAATAAAACCCTGTAGTTCTGTCAATCCGGATGGTCTACGCAAAGCCATCGGAGAACTGCATGTAAGAGTACTCGTCCTAATCGTCGTAATAATCAGGCTCCGCCTCAGGAGTCATGCCATCATCTGAAATCAAGACAGTCTGGTTGGTGTTTAAAACACCGTCCCGTAATGTGGGAGTGAGTGATCAACTCAGTGGAATAATAGAGCAAAGGTTAGCATGTTATCAATTCAGTCAAGCAGTAATGATAAAGTAGTAAATCACACATTCCTAAGTACTGTTGTTAATGCAAGAATGGTATAGATGTATGATGCATGCCCTCGCTTGCACTCCCTCAGCGACTTCATCTCACGTTCGCGCATGACAACACTACCTCAGTGCTTGACCTGCAATGCCTGAACACACGCGTAATGAAATGCATGCATATGATTACCAAGTTCTTATTAGTCTTTTTCATACAGCAGGATTGGGAAACTAAGCTACCTCCCTTATTTCATTTCCCAAACAATGATCCATTCTAGGGTCGTCAGTCCTAGTAATCTCATACGATGTTGCGGTTCTAGGTCGCTGCAATGGGCTCGTTGTCAAATCATTACAGGCCTAGTTTATACTCTAGATGCTACAGAAGGGTTGTCGCCTCCATGTAGACTCAGAGTATGCTCGAGGTCACTACAAAGGGCACGACTAGGGCTGCCAGGGCTATTGCACGGAATCGTTACACCACCCCCCATCACCAAACATGGCTTTGTCATCAAAACATTGTAGGCCGACAACTCGAATACAGTGTCCCATACCACCGTATTCGGCTCATGAGTCTGGGTTGCTCACTGGTCACTACGGGGAGGCTTGTCGCCCCAGCGTAGGCCGACAGCTCGACCACGGTGTCCCATACCACCATGTCCAGCTCATGAGTCTTAGCGGATCGAGGTACCAAGGTTAGACGTGATTTCACTGGTGAGTTTGGTACCTTAGGTTCAAGCAGTAGCGTCCATACATGGTGAACATGCAAGGGCACATCGGGTTACTTGACGGGCTCGACTAGCACGAGCGCACATTGTATCGATTGACATGAAGTGCATAAGCACTTCGTGTGGCTTAACCACTGCCGACAACCAACACACGACTCGGGTTCGTTAAACACATCCTACGTGGTGAATGAATCTCAACCACGACTTTTAGCCTGTTACTGATTGCCTGGACTATAACATAGCCCCAATCACACTCAATCCATAACCAGAAAGCATGTATAGTAGTCTAAGCAGAGTTAACAAAGTAATTCAAACATGTTAACAAGCATGTTATAAAGCACAATATAAAACGGAAATACAAACACATACATCCATAAGTAAGCGATTAAATTAAACAACTTGCATGGAGGAAATCATATACATCTCTAAGGTAGTTGAGAATCCTATCTCAACACCTACTTAAAGCACTATCATTTAAGTACTTACTCATACAAGCATTTTCACAAACACTTAGACTACACTCATTTAACATACATAACGTATATTAGCCAAAACATGTATTAGGGCGAATTCTTACGCCAAGTAAGTATTACACATATATAGAGCATATACACACAGTAATTAATCATGGCAAACACACTTTCATATTTTGTACGTATACGGTATTTTCTACAAATATACAGAATACACTAAATGCCATAATTTTCATACGTAACTGAATCGCAAAACGAACAGCGCATTTTGCATGTGAAATAACATCCAGATCATGAATCTATCATTATCTGACATCGAAAGCTTTGAAAACCTTAACCTATATGTTTATAGTCCGCACATTACGTCGATAAACGCATAACGGAATCAGTTCGTTCACCCTCGCTTTGTCTAAGGCACAACGGCAACCTATTCCATGAAATAGGTTAGCTACTTCACCCTATCAACGATTAGAAACCCTAGAATGGATTAGGGTTAGGTTTTCTTACCTGAAAATGAAATTAGAATCACTGGAAAAGGGATACGGTAGTGATGATCAGGCACGTGGAATGGTAGGATAGAACAACTGGAATATCCTCCCACTTCTCTCACACTTTCCCTCTCTTTACTCTCTTCTCTCTCTTAGGGTTTTCTCAAATTCGTATGGAGTGAATGAGAGAGGGTTTAAGGTCCTTATATAGGCCTAAAACTGATGAATATGGCCCTAGGGCCAAAGTATACTTAGGTTATGTCCAAAGTGCATTTGTTTCAGCTCAACGGAGCTCTTCTGGAGCCCCCCCCTTGAGCCAAAGGTCGGACTTAAGCTTACTGACCTTGGATCTAAGTCGAGTTAAGTTTTCATTTCAGTCGGGTTTCCAGATCACACGTGGCGGACCAGTTTCAGTTCAACGGTCACCGAAACTCGATCAGGGTTACAAGTACATTGCCATGTGTATGAAAATTTTCCTAATCCGAGGGTGTATTTGGGTCAGATTTCGATGGTCTGATTGCTTATATCAGGCCCGCAAGCGACCGGTCTTAGATTACTTAAATAAGGTTTAATTTTTATAGAAATCTACATTTTCTCACACACTTCACTCCGGGCTCAAGCGAATAGCCCCAGGACACAATCTGGATTTGATTTTCGGGATGGTTGTCAATCCCAGCAAGGCGGTCCTAAACGCTTAATCTTGTGGTCATCGGACTTTCGACTTGTAGTCCAGATCTGACACAGAGTTTCAATGTGCTCCCGAGAGCAATTAGGTAATGAGATTGATCCTAGATTTCAGGGTAACCTAGCGTCAATGATTTTACAAGTTTTGGGTCTTGCAGATCATACTTAAAGTGGATCAAGCGGATTTCATAGCTAATCTAGTTTAACACTTAGTTAACTTTGTCAATTCCTAAAGGATTTGATCCTGAGTGATTTCTGCTTGAGGTGACACTCGGGTCTTTGTATGGAATTTTTCGAGACGTTAAAGTGAACTTGTGAAACCATTTTCATAGTGAACGATTATATCCCCTGTGTGAGGATATTAGGAGTGGAGTAACAAGCTGTGTGGTTTTAACAGTTGGTGTACACACAGGTGAACCACTATAATTCTTTGTATTTTGTGGTTTGAATGTTTATTTAATTTCTATATCTTTTATCATTCAAGTTTATGGGATGTATGTGTGGATGTGAATGTTGTAATATTTACATTTCAAGCATTGTGGGGAATGTTGTAATAGTTTAGAATTTATTTCTTGCTATTTTGCTTTATTTCCTTTCAGTTTGAGTTTTTGATATTCAAATTGTTCTAGTAAGGTTGTCCTGCCATAAACCCTTGGTTTTTATGGTGCAAGGTTGTCCTTAGAACAACATTGGTATCAACCTCTCTCTTCTATTGTTTGAAGGTTGCTTTACATTTCTATACTATGATTGGTTTAAAGTGCTATCTTTCCTTTATTCAATTAAATTCCGCTGTTAAAGTTTTAAATTTAGCATAGTCCTATTCAACCCCCCCCCCCCTCTAGGACATATAGCTAGGCCTTTTCAAGTGGTATCAAAGCCTAATAGCTCGTTTTAATTATTTTTTGGATTTATTTCCTAAGCTAATCGATCTAAGCTATTTAGAAGATGTCAAATTTTGATAGCCTTTCATTCACTAGGCCTCCACTATTTGATGGCTCCAATTATGCTTATTGGAAGGCCAGGATGAGGATTTTCCTTAAATCCATGGATGAGAGCGTGTGGCAAGCCACAATGACTGAATGGATCCCTCCTACCACTGAAGTGACTGGTATCGATGGATCAAAATCAATGAGAGTAACACCTTATTTTTCTTGGACCATACTTCAGAAAAGTGAGAGTAGTGTCAATGCAGAAGCACTAAATGTAATCACTTGCGCACTATCACCGGATGAATTCAAAAGAATTATATCCTATGATACTGCAAAGCAAGCTTGGGATATTTTAGAAATGACACATGAGGGTACATCAATTGTCAAGAAGTCTAAAGTCCAAATCCCCACAACTAAATTTGAGGAAATACATATGGAAGAAAATGAAATGTTCATGGACTTCTATACTAGACTGAATGACATTGTGAACTCTATGTGGGGTCTTGGCGATAAAATCTCAGAAAGTAAAGTGTGTGCAAAGATACTACGCAACGGTTCAACTCAAAGGTGACTGCGATCCAGGAACTTCGTGATATGGACAATATGAGGGTAGAAGAATTAGTTGGGTCTTTACAAACCTACGAGTTAAATCTTAAGCTCCTAAAGGTAAATCTATTGCCCTTAAGTCTTCTAAATGTATTTCTCAAGAAAATTTTGATTTTGATAATTCTGAAGATGATATGGCTCTCTTAGCGAAAAAGTTTTATAAGATTTTCAAAAGTAAAAAGAGGGTTGACTTTCAAAAATCAAATGATAAGAAAAGATCTAAATCTAAATCTAAAACTTGGAAATCTTTAAAAGATAGTCAATGTTAAAACTGCCAAGAATATGGGCATTTAGCAAACAAGTGTCCTAAAAAGGACAAATCTAAAAAGAAAGGAATGTTGGCTACTTGGGATGAATCTTCTGGCATTGAAGCCTCTTCTGAATTAGAAGATTCTGAAATCGAGTCGGGCAATGAAGTCAAAGCTCTTATGACTCTAGCCAAGTTCACTTTTTCAGATCATGATGATTCTACTAGTGAAGAAAATCTGAATAGTGATCATGAAAATGAAGAAGATCTTCAAGATGCTTACAATGCCCTATACAAGGAAAGTTGTAAGATTGCGGTAAAACTAAAGCTTCAAAAGAAAGGTTTTCAAAACTTAAAGAAAATTTTGATTATCTTATTTTAGAAAAATCCCATATTTCAGATTGTTTTGAAAATGCAAATGCATTTAGAATTCAAAACCTCCCAGATTGAAAATTTGAAATCTGAAAATGAAAAACTTAAACTTAAAATCTCTTCACTTTTGAGTTTAAAGGATACATGGAGATATGCCCAAGGTCATCCAAAATTAGAAAAAATTTTATCTGGATCAAGAAAAGTGGCGACCAATCAGGTTTGGGCTACGATAAAAATGTTTCTCCTAAATAGAAGAATACTTCTCCTAAGTTTGTAAAAGGAGAGTCCTTAAAACTTAAGAGAGAAAAGTTCTAATCAAAAGTTTTCTAAAAATGCTAAACTTTTCAATCTTTCAAAACTAAAAGTAACCATATCAACTATAAAATTCAGAACCGAAACCCTTTAGCTGAAAAAATAGTTGATCTACTTAAGGAGCTCTTAAAATCTAACTCAGTGGGTCATTCTTACAACAACTACAAACATAAGAAGACCAACTATACTCCTAAACCCAAAACAGTTATGAAATGGATTTCTAAGGTTACTTGGTTGCTCACACGGCTTTCAAAGCTTTAAGTCATTCAAAGTGGTACCTAGACAGTGGATGCTCCAAGCACATGACTGGTGACAAAGGTTTGTTCACCACTCTTAAAGACATGACTGATGGTTCAGTCACATTTGGTGATGGTAGCAACTGCAGGATTATTGGCCAAGGTACGGTTCAACTTTCTAACCTCCCCTTATTTGAGAATGTTCTGTACGTTGAAGGTTTAAAATATAACTTGTTAAACATTTCTCAAATATGCGATAAAAATCATAGTGTTAAATTTTCTAACCTAGGGTGTGAAATATTAAACAAAAATGGTTCTGTAATATTAACTGGTAATAGAACTTTTAAAAACTGCTACATCGAAGTAATTCTAGCTCATCTAATCAAATGTGTTACATGGTCCATACTGATGAAACTGAGTTATGTCATAAACGCCTTGGACATGTACACTACCGCAATCTATATAAATTGATCAAAAGAGAACTAATAAGAGGTCTACCTAAACTTCAAAAAGTAGATAAAATATGTAGCGAATGCTAGATTGGCAAACAAACTAGGAGTGCTCACAAAAAGGTGAACTCTAATGCCACATCAAAAGCTCTCGAACTTCTCCACATGAATCTTATAGGACCAACCAGGACGAAGAGTCAAGGTGGCCAAAAATACATACTGGTGATCGTGGATGATTATATCAGATTTACTTGGGTACCTTCTTAAGAGATAAATCAGAAACCCTTGATGAAGTAAAAAAGATTCTCAAACGGATCTAAACCAAAAAAAGTTCTCAAATTAGTAAGATTCGTAGTGATCATGGATCAGAATTCGAAAATAGCAATTTTGAAAAATTCTGTTGTGATCAGGGAATATCACATGAATTCTCTGCACCCAAAACACCACAACAAAATGGAATTGTTGAAAGAAAAAATAGAGTGCTTCAAGAAATGACTAATGTAATGTTAAATAGTATGAAACTTCCTAAAAATCTTTGGGCTAAAGCCGTTAATACTACTTACTATATAATCAACCGGGTTTATACAAGTAAAACTTATAATAAAACGGCTTATGAAATGTGGTTTGATAACAAGCCTACTGTCAAATACTTTCAAGTTTTTGGTAGCAAGTGCTATATTTTACGTGACCGTGAAAATTTGGTAAAGTTTGACACTAAAACTGATGAAGGTATCTTTTTAGGGTATTCTTTGAATAGTCGTGCATATCGAGTACTGAACAAGAAGACCGGTGTGATTCAAGAGTCCATCAATGTGATCATTGACGATCACTTAAATACACCTGCCCCGAGTTCAGATAATAATGAAGTTCTTTTAGTTGACAAACCAGATACTTCATCAAATCAAACTAATTCTGAACTGAGGACTGTTAAAGATCATCCAACCACTCAAATTCTTGGAAACCCTCTTACTAGTGTGCGCACGTAGATAACTAGAAGACATGTAATTACGTGTGCTTTACTGAAGAAAAAGAAGCTCTTACTGACGAAAATTGTAAAAGAAGCTCTTACTCACGAAAACTGTATAGTAGCTATGTAAGAAGAGCTTAACCAATTTGTGAGAAATGATGTTTGGTATCTTGTTCCTAGACCTAAAAATAAACACATTATAGGAACGAAGTGGATTTTCAAAAATAAGTCTGATGAACTTGGTAATATAATTCGAAACAAGGCTATACTGGTTGTACAAGGGTACACTCAAATTGAAGGCATCGACTATGATAAAATCTTTGCCCTAGTAGCTAGTCTTGAATCAATCAGACTATTCATATCCATTACTTGCTTTAGAAAATTCAAAATTTATCAAATGAATGTAAAGAGTGCCTTTTTAAATGGCGATCTGCATGAAGAAGGTTATGTTGAACAACCAATGAGTTTTGAAGACCCTAAAAATGTTGATCATGTCTATCGCCTAAAAAAAGGCTCTCTGCGGTTTGAAACAAGCTCCCAAGGCATGGTATGAAAAATTGACTAAGTTTTTACTAAGTCATAATTTTCTAATGGGAAGTGTTGATAAGACTCTTTTTGTTAAGAAATATAACGATCATATCTTAATGGTGCAAATCTATGTTGATGATATTATTTATGGATCTAACTGTACTAACATGACTATTGAGTTTGTAGATTTAATGAAATCTAAGATCGAAATAAGCATGGTTGGGGAATTGAATTATTTCCTAGGGTTGCAAGTAAAACAACAACCTGATGGTGTTTTTATTTCTCAAACCAAATATGCTTTGAACTTAATTAAAAAGTTCGGATTTGAGAATGGTAAGAAATTTGATACTCTTATGAGTACAACCTTAAGACTCTCAAAAGCCTCTATAGGTAATAATGTGGATCCTAAAGTATATCGTAGTATGATTGGTAGTTTACTTTATTTAACTACAAGTAGACCTAATATTGCTTTAAGTGTTGGTATTTGCGCTAGATATCAATCTGATCCTAAAGAGTCTCATCTAACTATTGTTAAGCGGATTATGCGATATGTCGCAAGTTCAGCTAATTTGGGTCTCTGGTATCCATATGATACTAGTGTTCAGTTGGCGAGGTACTCAGATGCTGATTGGGCTGGTAATATCGATGATAGAAAGTCAACTAGTGGTGGTTGTTTCTATATTGGAAATTGTTTAGTTTCTTGGTTTAACAAGAAGCAAAGTTTTATATCGCTCTCTACTGCTGAGGCTAAATACATCGCGGCTGGAAATGCATGTACTCAGATTGTTTGGATGAAATGTATGTTAAGCGATTATGGAATTGCACAGGATTCAATGGTTTTATATTGTGATAATTCCAGTGCAATAAATATTTCTATAAATCCAATTCAGCATTCCTGTTAATTTGATGTAGACCGTCATTTGATCTCAGCTTTAATGGATATACCTATTAATGATGAGGGTATTCCTCTTCATACTCTAGTTGAGAAACCCTCAGAATCAGAAAAACGCATGCTAACTAGAGATCTATGCAATATGGATGTGCAATGGACTCATAAGGGGAATGCGCTCCCCTCAAAGTATTTGTTACCCAGATACGGGGTTCTCCACAGAATCTTTACTTCAAATCTATATCTGCATTCTGGTAACAAAACAGAACTGACTTCCTTTATGGTTTGGGTTTTGTATTCTATCGTCACTGGTACTAAAGTCTGTCTGCCTTCTTTAATATGTCATTTCATCATTCAGTTTCGTATCCATACAGGACAGTGATATTCTATTTGCTTATCTTATGACTGTGTTAGCTTTGCGCATGCTAGTTGCTATACCTGTTGGAAAGACTCCTATTCATCATCTTATTTTTAACAATTCTAATATAAACAAGATGAAATTGGAATTGGCTCCTGGCCAAAGAGATGCGGGTGGTGATGGTGTTGAAACAGGGAATGAAGAAGAAGGTGGCGATCTTCCTCCTGATGATATAAATATGGATGGCATTTTTGATGAAATTGAATCAGACTCTACTAATGATCCTGAATATGAGCCATCTGATTTTGATGCTCATCTTCGTGCACTTGAGGAGAAGGTTGAGAACATAAATGTTGCCCATGATTTACAATTTAAATATACACGCAAGTATCTTAGGCATTTAAACAAGGGCCTTCATCAACTTGATCCTACCATACCTGCTCCTTCTTCAGGATCTGATTAAATGTTTTTTTTTTCATTGGTCTGTAATAACTGTTAGACTATTTTGCTTTCTTTCGGTGTGCTAGACTTACTTTGGATTATACTGGTTTAAGATATATGCACTTTGAACTTGCCTATATAACTTTTGTCTATTTAACTCCTTTATTACTCTCTTATTGGTCTTCCACTTCCATTTATTCCTTTCTTCCTTTGTCATATTGTGACAAAAAGGGGAAGAATATTTTTTATTGATAAATATGGAATGCATATAGGAATGTGTAAGGATTGTAGGAGAGTAGCATAATCTTTATGGATCTATGTGTGTGATCTAGGGGGAGTAAGTAATTTGTGCTACTTAATGACAACTGGTGCATGATTTATGCTAGTTAATGACAATTGGTGCATGATTCTTTGTGTTCATATTGATCATATTTTTATTAAGTGTGTTTTGTCACAAATTTGACAAAGGGAGAGATTGTAAGTGCTATGGTTTCCTGCTCCTTTGGTTGTCAAATTTTGTGGTGCCAAAAACATAATCTATGTCTTGTGTAGCATGTTGATTTGTATGTTCAAGACACTACATCAATACTACAAGTTAACAACTGTGATCTACTTCAAGAAATGCAAGGTCAAGTTCTTTGTCCACTTCTGTAAGCTTCAATATTCAGAATATTTCAAGAGCTGCATCAGAAGACGAGTGCTTGTTCAAGACTCAAGTACAGCTCGAGATAATGTTCAACTCAAGATGAAGTACAACTCAAGAATGACAAATCCAAGCTTTTGAAGATCTCAAGTTCAAGCTACATCTTGTAGAGATCTCAAGCTTCACAATCTTCAAAGGTCAACATCATTTGAAGAATGAATTCACATTGTCCATACTTCACATTCAAGGTATGATTGACCTTAGATTGACCTTAGGGTAGGTCATTTTGTATACATAATTCAAATTGAATCTTTTTATAACTGTTTGGTCTGTTCTAAGACTAGTCCTGGACCCTGTTCGACTAGTCCTAGAACTGGCTCGACCAGTCCAAGAAATTCCAAGACCAGTCCTAAGTTGTTGCAAATTTTCAGAATTTTTTGGTTGAGCTTCGACCAGTCCTGGAGTCTGCTCGACCGGTCGTAGAAACAGTGTCGATTCATTCACGATCAGTCCTACAGTTACAACTCAAACTCCAGCAACGAATTCTGGTTCCTCACGACCAGTCGTGGAGGCCTCACGACCAGTCGTGGACACCCTATGACTAGTCGTGGAACGATTTTATTCGATCACACTTAAAATTTCAAAATGCAGTTCATCCATCGACCAGTCGTGGTGGCCACACGACCAGTCATAAACGCGGTTTCTGCATCTATAAATAGAACACGAATTTTAGAGTTTTATATCTAATTCAAGTAAAATCAAGGCATCACTCTGAGATAAGTTTGCGTTCTTTTTAAGCTACGTTTATGCATATTAATATTCTCTTTTGTTAGCTTTGTCAATTTGATTTTGTTTCTATATTCCAATCTGATTTGAAAAGAGGAATTGTTGTATTCCTTCTTCTTGGAATCAAAATCAAATAGAGCTAGCCCAACTGGTTTAATTTAAAATTAATATAGATTCTAGAACCATTTCAAAGTGAGTATTGGACAATTGAACTTCTATATTCGAACTTCTACTCCGATTGGTTCTTCCAGGCTACTACAAAAGGAGAAATCCAGGTATTTTACATTTGTGTAAATTTCCATTGCTTTTGGTTTCTTTTGAGATTGAGCCAGAAAAAATCTCATTGTGTTGGTTATTTGAGGAGAGCCAGAAAGCTCAAAAAGTAGGGTTTTTAAATTGTGTAAGCCCGTTTAAAAGACACAATTGTGAAGGTTTTAGGTAAACCTGTGAAACTTATTTTCATAGTGAACGATGATATCCCCTGTGTGAGGATATTAGGAGTGGAGTAGCAAGCTATGTGGTTTTAACAGTTGGTGTACACACAGGCGAACCACTATAATTCTTTGTGTTTTGTGGTTTGAATATTTATTTAATTTCTACATCTTTTATCATTCAAGTTTATGGGATGTATGTGTAGATGTGAATGCTTTAATATTTACATTTCAAGCATTGTGGGGAATGTTGTAATAGTTTAGAATTTATTTCTTGCTATTTCCTTTATTTCCTTTCAGTTTGAGTTTTTAATATTCAAATTGTTCTAGTAAGGTTGTCCTGCCATAAACCCTTGGTTTTTATGGTGCAAGGTTGTCCTTAGAACAACATTGGTATCAATCTCTCTGTTTTATTGTTTGAAGGTTGCTTTACATTTCCGTACTGTGATTGATTTAAAGTGCTATCTTTCCTTTATTCAATTAAATTCCGCTGTTAAAGTTTTAAATTTGGCATGGTTCTATTCACCCCCCCCCCCCCCCCCCCCCCCCCCCAGGACATATAGCTAGGCCTTTTCAAATTCTCTAAGGGAGTATGCAGTTGAAACCATTACCTTCCGGAATTTGTTAGATGTTGTAGAACCCTTATCTTTAAATGTATTTCCTCTTGTTCTTGATTGGGGTTGATTACTAAGTTGTCTTGGACTTGTCTTCTAGTACATGTTATTTTATTTTTCTTCTTTTCCTGAGTTATTTTGCCTATAGCACCCTTTCAGGTTTTCACTACAGTTGGCTTTTTCCATCATTTTTGCCCGTGGTGTCCTTTCGAATTTTCATCACATCCCGGGTATTTGATCTTACCTACCCCTTGGCAACTATGTATTTTTACCCTTGGTGCCCTTTTGGGTTTTCGCCAAGTTCGCTATGTGCCAACTGTTTTTTACTCAGAGCACCCTTTCGAGTTTTCACTCCGCCCATTTTGTTCAGGCCCATTTCTTTTTCTTTTCTTTTTCTAGAGCGGTTGAGGGGTCAGAGTTCCGTCATTTCCAATTGACTAGCAGCTATTTGAACCTTATCTTAGTTACAATGGTGAAGTAGTTGACTTTGACTAGACTCATCCTTAGGTGAAGGGGCGGTTGTTTGTGCTTTAGGGTCGATCTATTTTTTCTTTTCTTTTGGACTACGCACTCTTTATTTTTCCCTTATTTCCTTTCTTTTTTTTTTTTTGTTGTTTCCACTCTTCTTCTTTTTTATCTTTTCCATTTTTTACCTTTTTTCGAAGCACTTTTTGGTAGATGGGAGGGGTAATTTTCATAATAACTGACCCTGGTCTTTTTTACTGCTGCTTTACTAATGTAACTGTAGATGGAATTAGATAGGATTGCCCATGAAGGATTTTCACGTTTTCGGCATTTATTGGTTCTGGAAGATCCTCTCCCTTCATGTTAATGAGCCCGAGGGCGCCTCCCGGAAGTACTTCTCTGATGATTAGTGGTCCTTCCTACGAGGGTTTGAATATCCTTTAGGGATTTGAGAGATGCAATGGTAGCATGCATTTCATGACCATGTTACCCACCTTGAAGGTTCTCTTTCAGACTCTCTTATTGTAGGCCCGAGTGATGCTTTTCTGATAGCATTGGGAATGATGTAGTGCATGCATGCGCTTTTCCTCTGCAAGGTGCAACTGATCGTATTTGGCTTTGAGCCATTCCCCTTCCTCAACTTCACTCTCAACTATCACTTGAAGAAATGATATTTCTATTTCAACCGGTAGATCTGCCTACATTTCATATGTAAGCTTAAAAGGAATTGCACATGTAATAGACCATACAAACGTCCGATAGGCCTAGAGTGCATATGTGAGCATTTTAGACCAATCTTTGTATGTCTTGACCATCTTCTTGAGTATCCTGATAAGCATCTTGTTGGAGGCTTCCACTCCTCCATTCATCTCAGGGCGGTAGGAAGTCGACCGCCTGTGCTGAATCTTGAACTTTTTGAGGAAGACGACTATCTTTTTATTGACGAAAGGCAAACCATTGTCAACAATGATGATATGTAGAATCCTGTATCGGCTGATGATATTATCCTTTATAAATTTGATTACTTGAGAAGTTGCTATTGTGGTGTGGGATGCTACTTCTATTTACTTGGTGCAATAGTTGAATGCCACAAGTACATACTCGTGACCGTTAGAAGCTTTTGGGTTTACCTTTCTAATAATGTTGATACCCCATATAGAGAAAGACCATGGAGTAGTCAAGTTGTATAGCTCTGAGGTTGGAGTATGTATTTGATTTGCATGCTCTTGACACTTGAAACACTTCGTGACGTTCTAGCAACAGTATGTCTCCATAGTCATCTAGTAATAGCCGAGTCATAGAATCTTCTTTGCCATCATGTGTCCATTCATGTGCGAGTTGCACACTTCCTCGTGGATTTCTTGATCTTTACAGCTTCATATCTGTCAACACTTCGAAGGACAACTTGATTATAGGATCTCTTATAGAGAATTTCATAGTTGATCATGAATTGTCCTGTTAAGTGTTGGTAGTTCGGTGGTCAGTTGATGCAGCTTCTACTGGTACTCTTAGCTTTCCAAATATCATTTGATGTCTGTATACTAGGGCTTGCTGATAAGGGTGGCTTCAGCTTCTTCAATTTGCTGGCAGAAGGCAGGCTCATCTTTAAGTTCAACTATGAGCTCCCATTCTGAAGCTCCTCTTGAAATTTCCAACATCGATGCTAGGGTGGCAAGAGCATTTATGAATTGGTTCTTTGCTCGTGACATGTATGAAAATGTGACTTCTTTGAATTCTTCGATCAAAAGTTCAAGGTATACGTGGTATTGTATCAACTTCTCATCTTTAGTTTTTCAGTCATCATTGGTCTATTTGATGATAAGCTATGAGTTTTCAAATACTTGTAGCTCCTTACACCTAAGATTATGGCTTCTTTTAGATCAAGGATGCAAGTTTTGTACTCTGCGATATTGTTGGTGCAATCAAATGTTATACTCCTGGAGATAGGAATTGGGACATTGTTTGGAGAGTAGAGGATAACTCTGATTCCACTTCCCTTAAAGTTTGTTACAACGTCGTTGAAGAATAATATCCACTCATCTGCCTTTCTTTCTTCTTCTTCCTCGATGAGTAAGAGATCTTCATCAGGGAAGAAAGACTTCAGTGGTTGATAATTGGGTAGTGAGTGGATGAGAGATAATCAGCCATCGTTGGTTCCTTAATTGCATTTTGAGTGACATATGTGATGTCGAACTCAAACCAAAGTACCTGCAATTTGGTTGTCCTTCCAGCAAGTGTCAGTGTAACACCCCGAACTTTTTAATACCTTAGTATTGAAAGTTCTCGAGTGTTACCATGAAATTTAACTTATTATGTATATGAGTACGATACCAATATACCTATCCTAACCTTACATCTATTCTCCAACATGAATCTGACCGTTGGGAATAATCTCCATTCATAGATCAAGCAATCTGACCATTGATTTTAGATAGGATCATCATATACCTAAATACTCTCACTTGTCCATCATAACCAACCGCTCAGTCAAATTACACTACTACATCTAACCGTCCACTTTGATTTTTGACCACCTGATCGTAGTAAACTAGCTACTTGATTTCTACATCCGCTCGTACACACATCAAGTTGATATTCTGATTTATTTATCTTGTTCATCAACAATGAATGTGTTTAACCTACCATCAAAACTACAATATGAGAAACTTACACATGTGAACAAGACACATGAATCTAACGATACACATTTTCTACCCCCTGATCACTCCAGAAACTCATCTTGTGTTCTTCCGTTTACAAAACTAGTCGTACATATACCTATATATACCGTTAGAGTACCAACCATCAAGTTTTCGTATTTTAAACATGTCATCTGACCATCCATTGTGTGGTTTGATATATGTATATTTCCTAATTAATTTGGTGAATAACTCTTTATTTATAATGATTTAGATATAAGTCCTTTTGTAAGAATTACTTAAAAACCTGCCTATAACCATGTAGAACCATTATATTTTCCAAAACTCTCATGTTAATAATATTTACGAAAATGTCATTAACTTATACCCCTGAATTCTAGATCACATGGTTTCCATGATCCGTTTGATGTAAAATTTTATACCATGCCATGTATCATAAATTAACCATACATGTCAAATTTAGGCCCTTAGATCATTGTAAAAGTTACCTAATTGACAAATCAACCCCTTAATCATTGATTTTGGTGTCCATCGAGTGAAGAAACCTCGTGAGTAGTTATAGTAGGATATTTCCCTTCATATGAATAACTTGGATTGCCCATAATATGGACTAATGTGAAATATGAAGACCCCACTTTGATAGGTTATTCCTAAGGCGCAAAGTTATCCTTTCAAGGCCTATCAACTCCTTATAAATTTGGATTTTCCGATTTAACTACTTCCTTCCGTCCATCGCAACTTAAATTTGGACCACACTCTGGTCTCCTATAGCTGCAAGGTTATAAAAATTTAGACCTCGATTATGATCCTGCACCGTTGAACGCTAAAGCCAGTTCCTTCATTTTGATGCAAAAGGTGATATTTTAGATCTAGGCCTTTTCCACCATCGATCATCACCAAAATTTGCCCAACTGTTTGCCTATCATGACTATACATTTCTTCCAAAATTGGGCCCTGATCATTAAGTGTGGACCGTTAATTGAGATCAAATTCGTTTTGACACTCGTTAGGAGAATTTTTAAGATTTGCTAATCTAAATTTCTGATCACGAAGAAAATTATATACTCTTGCTCTATTCGACGACCCTGGTACAATGGATGAATTAGATTTAAAGAAAGATCGTCAGAAAATAGAAAATTAGAGAGACCCAATCCAAGTGTGATGTGAAACATGTCCCTCTCATACGCCCACTCCCTTTTTAAAAGGGGCGTGGCTTCCCCTCTCCACTCACACGCCCAACACCCAAAGAGAGAGAGAGAAAGAAAAAGAAAAAAAAATGAAAGAAAGAGAAAGAGAAAGAAAGAGAAGGAGAAGCCTAGACGCCATCTTCCTTCTCCATATGTATGGTGTCTCCCTCTTGCTCAAGCGATGTTGTGATTCATGTGAAAGTTTTTCATGTAAAAGCATTCCTACATAGATATCTACCTAGGGTTTAGATCTAAGTCTAAGGTGAGGGATTCCTTTAAGCTTATATTAACTTGAGTTGATATGAATTATTTTGTTCCTTCACATGCTTTGAATCCTCCATGAAAATATTTAATTTACCCCCATCAATTATTTATCCTTTGGGAATTATGGTTAAGGTGTGTATTAATTATACATGATCTTTCTGAATTTATGTGAGGGAATCCTTTAAGCTTTTTTTATTTAAGTTGATATAATCTTGCTTTTTATATGCTCTCATGTTACTATGATTCTCTCTCTTTTTTAACATGCTCTCATGTACGAGTGATCTTCATTATTTTTATGTGGGGCGATGGATATAAGCCTTGCCCTTGTCTTTACCAATTTTGTTGAGTTAGCTCTTGCTACTCTTCTCTTTGTTGAGTCAGCCATTGCCACTCTCCTCTTTATTGAGTTGGCCCTTGTCACTCTCTTCTTTGTTGAGTTAGCAATTGCTACTCTCATTTTTGTTGAGGTGGCCATTACCACTCTCCTCTTTGTTGAGTTAGCCATTGCTACTCTCCTCCTTATTCTTTTAGTCGTGTGCTATCTAACTTTTGGCTTGGGCATGTGCTTTGAAATTCCAAACTCCCATGATTTGAATTATTTATCTATCAATGTAAGCGATGTCTTAGAGATATCACAACTAGTGATTCAAATATTTATCATGGACATAATGCGTTACGGGTAGTGGCTCTTTTGGTCGGCACGTAATTATGTGGTTGGTTAGCGTGGTGCACAATTGATGTAAGTAAATCGCTATGCGTGTTATATCACTTTTCAGAATTGGATGTGACAAATAGTCGCTCCACGAATACATCGTGTTACGAAAATCCCCCAACAACGTTGTTGTGTCGCCTTGAGATGTTCGCATAAATCCACGTTAACGTTGGACATGCCGACGAATCTCCTTAGTGTGAGAATGCAGGGCGTGTCAGATACTTTAAACTACTTTCACATTGTGATAATGATCACTACATATGATGAGCCGCACACACTTTTATAAGTATGCATTCATATATATTGCTTGCGCATACTAATACCCTTCGTAGTTGTGGAGTACGAGGCATATGAATCTCATGAATTATTGTTAATCTTAAAGGATAACCATCACTCTGAGTAGGGCAGTGACCCTCTCCAACCGTATAGATGATGTAAGACCCATACCGTTCCGCAGCTTCCGCGGTCCTCCCGGTCGAATTCCGATAACCAGCGATCTTTTATCGGCAGTTGCCCGCGACCCTGAGTCATATCCCGTATTCTAAAGTCGGCTCGACCCGAGACTTGTACTAGTGCGACCGCGCCGTCGCCGCGGTTCCGACGCCGCGCCGAGGCGATACCCAGGCCAGGAGATGTGGGCCCGCGTTCGGCGAGAAAACGTCGCATGTTTGCAATCCCAAGAGAATCTTTACACCATGTCAAATCAATCCAATCAATCACTTCACATGTCAAGTACATGTTAAGTACAACACATCAATCAACCCATCACCCAACACATCACTCACCCCATCACAACCCATCCCAACACATCACTCACCCCATCACAACCCATACCTCTCTTACACAACAACCCCAAAAGTCAACATTTTCATCCCATCTCCTCTCTCTCTCTCTCTCTCCCATCCATCACTTCACCCATCTTCTCTCTCCCTTACTTCTCCCTTCTCTTCCAAGCAACCAAAGGAGAACCCGCGTCCAAGCTCTCCATGAGAAGAGCTTGGTGTGGCCCATCTTCCTACCCCCACATCTTTCATCCTAGACCTCCAAACTTCATCATCCTCCGTCAAAGTCGAAGCCGAGGAGCTAGGGATTCCATCGGGCTAAAAAGATCGAAAGGTGGGTGCTTTTATTTGTTAATTTTGTGATATGAGGGCCCACATATATGGGACCCATCTTGAGTATGCATGTATAGGGAGGGCCCATAGTGGCGGGGTCCCTCCCTTTTCACGTTTTCCTCTCTCTCTCTCTCTCTCTCTAGGATGAGTGGGCCCCACCGATATGTGTTAATCTACGTTCATCAAGCGATGTGGCCCACCACATTTTAGGGAGATCCGCACCGTCCATTATTGGGATAGTGGGAAGTCCCACACGCTAGACGTTTTTAGGGTATATCATATACTATAATATATTATGTAATATGAGAGAGAAGGTTGTAGTGGGTGGCCCACCACGTTGGACCCACCTTTATTATGGCCGAATGGCCAGCGCCCTACATCAGATTTATAGCTGCTTGTATTGCTGTTAGTAGCGTGTGGGGCCCAACTACTGTGTGGACCCCATCCACACCATCCATCTGTCTGACGTGTTGTGGGTCCCACACATAAGGTTTGTGTTATATCAAACCGTCTACTCATCCAGCACGCTGGACGTTTTCCATCTGAACCGTCCACCCATCCAGCACGCTGGACATATCACCTCTCCCCTTTTGTTTTGTTATATATATATTATATATATATATATATATAATATATATATATATATATATATATATATATATATATATATATATATGGTGGGCCACCACGTGGTCTCACCTTGATGGTGATAGAGTAAACATCCAGACCGTCCAGCGTCCCTGTTTGCTGGACGCTGGACTGGATGTCATATATTTATATATTTATATTTATATTATACTACATTAATATTATATTAATATCACATATGTATGGTGGGCCACTCCCACGTGGGACCCATCCTTTAATTGTGTGAAGATCGGCACCGTCCAGATGAGTCTGGACGGTACCTTGGGACCCACCTTGAGATTATATGTTGTATCCACACCGGCTAAATTCCTGGACGACGAAATCGGATTGGCTGGTGTATCTCAAACCAGCAATGCAGCTGGGTAGTGACGTCAGCAAAACCTGTGGGGCCCACACATGATATATGTGACTTATCCATGCTGCACAGTAGCCGTGGGACCACACACGTGTGGACTCCACCGTGATGCAGGTGTTTCATCAACACCGTTCATCATGAGGTCTGAGTTGTATCCAGACTGTCCATCTGGGGGCCTCATCATGAGGTATGTGTGATAATCCTCACCGTCCGTCCATTCCATGTCATCCCAGGCCCATGGGTCTGGGAATGAGGCAGATTCAAATCTCACGTGGAGCACACTGCTGGACAGCATGCTGTCCAGCGTGTTCTCTAACGCTGTGGGGCCTACCACAGGTCCTATCATGATATATGTGTTGAACATCTACACCGTGCATTCTATGGGTCTCCTTTGGGAAATGGGATTCCCCAAAAATCAGGTGTACACAGAACTCAGGCGGCCCACACCATCAAAAATCATGTGAAGCCATGCTAATATATATAAAAGTACTTGTCGAGACCACCTGAAATTTTGGATGCGTCTGAAACTCAGTCTGACCCCCTTAACCAAGTGGGACACAACCATTGGATGGGCTGGATTTGTGAACCACGGCTTGGTGAGCCCAACTAATGATTGTGAATGTTGTAATGGAGGGTGAACCTCTCATATGTGTGTCTGGTGTGGCCCACGCAAACCACATATTGACTTGATTTTTTAAGTCTTATGCCCACCATGATGTATGTGTTACACATTGTCCATTTATTTTGGGCAGTAAGCTTCATTGCCTTGAGAGACCCACTTATTGTGTATTTGAAGCCTATGGGTTGTGGCCCATTGTGATGTATTTGAGGCCCATGAGCAAGGCCTGATGTGATGTGCTTATGGCCCATATGATGAGGCCAAGGCCCATGGAGATGTATTCCCAGCCCATGTGATGCAGCCCACTTGATGTATGAGACCCTTGTGTAAGGCCAGTGGCCCACTATGTGTTTAGTCCTGTGTGGGTTACTCCTTGGGAGCAATGTTGGTTAAATGATCACATTGATGGGCAATGATGGTTGGATGTCCACATTGTGACCTCCTCTTAGGCCTTTTTAGTCTCATTCTCACTGATTCCGATTGTCGTGACCGATTACCGACTTCGATCGGTGACCGATTTGCCGATTCTGATTATCGATCTATTTTAATTGTCGTGACCGATTACCGACTTCGATTGATGTGACCGGTTTGCCGATTCCGATTGTCGTGATCGATTACCGACTCTGATTGACGTGACCGATTGCCGATTCCGATTATCGTGACCAATTACCAACTCCGATCGGTGACCGATTTGCTGATTCTGATTATCGATCGATTCCGATTGTCGTGACTGATTACATACTCCGATCGGTGACCGATTTGCCGATTCTAATTATCAATCGATTCCGATTGTCGTGACCGATTACCGACTCCGATTGACATGACCGATTTGCCGATTTTGATTATCAATCGATTCCAATTGTCGTGACAGATTACCGACTCCGATTGACGTGATCGATTTTTCGATTCTGATTATCGATCGATTTTGATTGTCGTGACCGATTACCGACTCTGATTGACGTGACCGATTGTCTATTCCGATTGTCGTGACCGATTACCGACTCTGATTGACGTGACCGATTTACCGATTCTGATTATCGCTTGATCCCGATTGTCGTATCTGATTGTTGATTCCGATTGATGTGACCGATTTACCGATTCCGATTGTCGAGGCCAAGTATCGAAGCCGATTATGATTGTCGAGGCTGATTGTATAGGCCGATTATGATTGTCGTGGCCGATTGACCGATTATCGATCGAGGCCAATTATCGTGGCCGGTTGTCGATTCCGATTGTCGAGACCCAATGTGATGTATATGCGGCTTGTATTTGAGGCCTGTTGTGATGTGAATTCTGCCCGTGTTTAAGGCCCAATGTGATGTATATGAGGCCTATGTGATGAGGCCCATTGTGATGTTTTTTGAGGGCCAGGCGATGAATCCCATTGTGATGTATGTTAGGCCCATGTGAGGGGCCCATCGTGACGTATATTAAACTCTTGAGTGAGGCCCATGGTATTGTATATTTGGCCCTTGTGTGAGGCCATGGGTCCACTATATGTTAGGATATATGAGAGTCATTCCTCGGGGGCAATGTTGGTTAAATGTCCACATTGTCGTGGTCGATTTTCGATGCCAGTTATTGATACCGATTATGAGTATGTGACAGCATAGCATCATGATACATGCCCATACGCATCATCTGCATGTTTGTTATGAGATGTGGTTGATCATTGCATATGTCATTGAGTATGTTGTTATGAGACTCCCTGATAGGCGGATGTTATCTCACATGAGCGCACGGTATGCACAGGATTGATGTATGATTGGATTGTATGACTCATGCATCTTGCATTATGATTACTGTACGCCTTAACGACATCAGGGCTGTAGCCTCCACGGGCATATCGTGGATGGCCAGATGGGATACCGGAAATGTTTGGTTTGAGCATCGAGCTGCCATAAATGGCCCTGGGTGAAAATCCTTAAAACCCTCTTTGTACTAGAGGACGCCCCAACATCGAGACCGAGTGGATACATGAGTGCCCGAGTGTCGAATACCTGGAGGCCGCGTCTCCTACTGTGTCGTGGTCAATTGGGAGGGGGTGTGGCCTTACCCGCTCGAGCGTAGGGGGCATTGCTAGGCTAAGTCTGATCAGCTCGAGGAATGAGTCCGCTATCGACATGCCAAATAGGTATTGGTAGACTATTGGTCAGGCGGATAGTGAGGTTTCTTACGCTCACTTGGACTGTGCGGCTGAGAAAGCGGCAGTGCCATTTGTAGTGTACTAAACCCTGGTGATGATCCCAGAGATGAACCGTATAGATATGTGGACTTATTGAGCAAGATTTTGCATACTCATTTATTCATTCGCTATCCACTCGGGCTGGTGGTGCCCAACTATTTATTATGTGAACTTTTGCAATGGCCAGGATTTCGGTTGGGGCGCGCGACTAATCTGAGATAAGGAGTTTACCACATTGAGTCTGACTATCCAAATTTAGGTATGAGACTGGTTTGGATAGAAGTCACTTGTGATGGACCCCATAATCTGCGATACTACGTACTATCATCCCGACTTCACACTCCAGCATAGTCATTCCATTTGCACTTCATATTGCATTACATTTGCGGCATATGACATTTTGGGTTACCTGTGTTTCTACATTTATATGGTTTAGATACGACATCTGATATTTGACTCTTTATAATTCCTCATTTATATAGTTGATCTGTATCGCGTATTCTGATATTGTTTGACTCATAGACTTACCAGTATTTTCGCTTACTCTGATAACATATGATTCATGACCTTGCGCCTATTTCAACATTGTATGATTATGACATTGCGTTGAATACTTGACACTTACCTTGTGCACACACTTACACCACCCTCTAAGCTTTCTATAAACTTATGCATGATAGATGTGTGCAGGTGATGATAGGTTGCAGCAGTGTTGAGCTTGGAGCGTGCAGCGGTCTTCTGGAGCTTGATTTTCGATTTATGTATTTCCCTTTCAGCATTGTACTCAAATGATTATATTAGTGGAAATGTGATGATGATGTTGCCTTTGTGAATTGGGTAATCTTGTGGTTATGCCTATTATGAGTTAAATGTACATTGGAAAATCCTCCTTGTAGGATCCCAAGATCAGAATCTGGCGTATGGACGTTAGGAGCCGAGAATGGGGTACTACGGAGGCTGTCGGCACTGGATTCGGCGATCGGGATTCTAATGAATCCGATTTTTGAATTTGGGGCGTGACAGATGATGTAGGTGATATACAGATTGAAGACTTAGAGGACCATCTCCCTACGGAAGATTATACTGAATAAATAAGAAGATAGTTTTATGATTTCGTTTTATATTTATGCTGCAAACTTGATAATGTAATAAGCTCTCATTGAGAGGACATTTGATGATTTGTTGAATTCTTTTTTAATGATCAATACAGTTCATTTACTCTCGTGATTGGTTACCATCGTGAATGCATCTGGATGTGATCTAAATGAAAGAAAAAAAATAGGGTGCGATTTCGAAGCATCCAATTCATTCAATTATTAACACCTGGTTTTTTCTCGAGCATGAGTATAAACTCTGACTATGAAAATTCGGGATGTTACAGTTAGCTTCTCGAATAGGTATTTGAGCAGATCCATACAAGCAAGGAGGATGATAGGATATGTGATCGTGTATTACCAAAGTTGTTGAGTTGCCAGATAAAGGCTAGGCATGTCTTCTCAAAAGATGAATATCTAGTCTCGTAATTGGTGAACTTGTTACTTAAGTAATATATTGCTTTTTCATTCCTTCCTGTTTCATCGCGTTGGCCGATGACGTCTGCTGCTATCGAGATATATAATAATAGAGGTCATCCGGGAGTTGGAGGCACTAGCACTGGTGGATTAATGAGATATATTTTGATACGATCGAAGGCGGCTTGTCAATCATCATTCCATTTCTTTGGTGATTTTTTTCGAAGGAGCTTGAATATTAGGTCACAGATGGGAGTGAATTGTGCAGTGAAGTGTCTGATGTACTAAATTTTGCTGAGGAATCCACGGATTTCCTTTTCTGTCCTCGGAGGCGGCATTTCAATGATGGCTCTTGTCTTCATTTCATCGACCATGATACCTTCCTCACTAACTACAAAGCTGAGAAGTTTGCCTCTAGTTGTACCGAAGATGTATTTCTGAGGGTTAAGTCAGAGCTTATACTTCTCTAACTTGTCGAAGAGCTTCTTTGGGTCTTCAAAGCATCCTTAAATCATGCGAGATTTGATAATCATGTCATCTATGTATACTTCCAATTCATGATTTCGGCCTTCGGGAGGAAGCTCATCGTCTGTGAAGGTGATGGTTATGGGCACGAGGTGTTACCCAATCATGAGCGCAATCATTTTCGGCAGAGTGTCCGAGGTGATATGAGCATTGTTCAATGTTTTGACAAAGAGTGCTTGGTGCATTCGTGATGTGCATAGTACCTCCCATAAGGATATCCGTCTCAGGATCGTCTTGAGTTGTGTTGCTACATCATATGTTGTCTCTTATCCTTGCCCTGACAGAGCACCTTTGGAGACTCCAATATCTTTTCGAGCACAACGTCCATTAAGGTTCAGGTTCTTCACTTTGTCTCACTTCGGATAGTACCAAGGAACCGACTTGTAACATGGAGGCTCTTTTTCTTCAAGTGTTATTGGTTCTTCTAGAGCTAGCAATTGTGATGGTGTTGTAGGGATGATTAATATTTTCCCTTCATATCGAGCTCTTGCCTGTAGGACCACTCTGTTGCCTATGTTGAATGGGATATGGTGAGGTTCATCCTCATAGATGATATGAGGGTTAGTCTTTAGCTTGATTGCACTTGTGTAGGAGGTTGCCATAGGATGAAGAAGGGTCTTCTCTCCATTACTGGCGGTTGGCGAGGAGGCCTCCTGTCATTAGTTAGCTGATGCGGTATGCGAAAAGGTGCCCTTAGTGACCCATCGATGATTGCTCGGGCTGCCCTTGTAAGACGACTGGGTATAAAAGAGAGTATAGTTCCCTTCAAGATCAAGCAAAGGCTTCTAAATAGACTTTGGTTACTATCACTCAATAGATTGCTAGCCCTGAAGCCCAAAAACAAGATGAGGAATTGAAGATGAGCAAGATCAGGGTAGATATTGCTGAGAATGTGAGCATAACCTAGCTTGTGGAATCCGAGCTTTCAAAGAAAAAGACCATCGTTGTTTCTTTGGAGCAGGAGCTCGCAGGTACTCCGAATCAAGCTAGACTTATCATCGAAGCTGAACTCAACATTATTGCATTTCAAGTTCAATTCAACCAAGATCTACAGAAATATACGTCAACTCTTGGCATTTTAGAGTATCTTTAATGCATTTATAATTCCAAGATATATGAGAATTTTATATTGTATATTTCAAACAGCTACAAAGTTTAAATGATATAAGAAATTTTGCTCCATTGATATTATATTCTAGTGCATAATCATGGATGATTCTTAATTTCTCCAAACCATGCTACATTTGTATACTCTTTCATAACTTGAAGTTTAGTTAGTCTAGCTTTTGCTCATCGGCATGCTTTATGCTATATTGTCTTAAAATTGGCGAAATTACCTTTAAATTCTATTAGTAAGCCTAAGGCGCCAACCACAATTTAGGCTCTTAAGTATTTGGAGCAATTACAATTTAGGCTCGTAAGTAGTTGGAGTGATCACAGTTTAGGCTCGTAAGTAGTTGGAGCTTGTAAGACTTATGCTATCTGGCCCTAGTAACTCTCTAGAGTTCGTAGAGCCACCGCTTCCTGGGGGAGTCCACTAATCTTGATCCATCAGAAGGGCCCATTGAAGCTACCATGGTGGTAAACTATGTAGGATTTACACATAGGGTTGGCCTTAGTAACTCTCTAGATTTTGTGGAGCTCATAAGGTTACTTGTAGGGGTACCAAGTCTAAGGTCATCAATTCATCAATGGGGAGGGAAGCTCTTATAGAGGTCACCTTTCTCCCATGAGTTACTATTAGAAATAAACCAGAAACCTAGGGGGTCTTATGCATGGTTGGCCAATTAAGGCGCACTCTACCGCCCTCTTTTTCTTCGCCTCTATGACCCGGATCCATTCATAAGGGGGCATTTATTTCACCCTTCCCTACGACGCTACCAAGAGTGATAAAGATGGTATAGGTCTTATGCATGGTTGGCCTTCATAGGCTTTTCATCGCAGGCTCTTATCGCCGCCCATATAATTTTTGGAGAACCAGCGATAATATCTGTCATCCATAGGGGCATTCTCTTCCACCCATCCCATGTTATCATGTAGGTCTTACACGTGGTTGGCTTATAGTGCACCCCGCAGCCTTGCTTAGAACCATCTTTGATAATTGGAGATGATCGGTGATCATCTTTAACAATCGGAGATAATCTTTGACAATTGAAGATAATCAGTGATAATCTTTGATAATTGAAGATAATTTGCGATAATCTTTGACAATTGGAGATAATCCTTGGAGTCACCTTAAGATATTTTGAAAAATTGCGGTAATAATTCTAGCCAATCATTATTCTGAAGGATTATCAATAATTACTGTCTTGAAAGATCGTTGATTACCATCCTTGGAATTGAAGAACTAGAGATCATATCTTTCTGAAGAAGCATTTGAAGATCGTATTCTTTAACTTTTTTATTTATTTATTAATCATTCTTCACTCTTGCTTCATTGGAGAGTGGTGATACATGTCCGTCATATTGTGTTGTACAATACTCTTGTTCTCTTTCTCTTTTTTTTTTATTATTATTCAAGCTTGAAAGTGCCCTTGTTTGTCAATATACGTGAATGTTGAGTCTGTCTATGAAGTGAGCCCCATATGTAGACTACAAGACCAAGACTCATAAAGTTGAAGAAGTTTAAGTGCGCTTTTCATGTCTATTAAGCCACACTTCCCAACCAAACCCTATCAAGTAAAAGATTCACTAGGATACATCTAAACTTGCCCAAAACCATCTTTGTAAAATGCTTAGTAAGCTTAGACTAGAGTTGTTTAAAGCCTATGGAGATAGAAGAAAAATAGGAAAATTTCATGTTCTGTCGATTGCAATCGAAGTGCAATCGAGACAGCTTCGATGGCATGGAAATAAGGCCTCACAAGTCCAGCAACCAACTATGAAAAGGCTGGATATATTCGATGGAATCGAAGGCAGTTCGATGCAATTGAAACTTAAGTTTCGATGGCATCGAATGCATTTCGATGTCATCAATATAAGGCCTAACATCTCCACCAAGCTTTGAAATACTATACTCGATGCAACCGAATCACTCTTGATGGCATCGAACGCAGTTTGATAGCATCGAAAAGAGGACTAGTTTATCCAGCAAGCTTACAAGGAAAATCATATATTCTTAATGGCATCGAAAGCCATAGGATGACATCGAAAGGCTGTTCGATGGCGTCGAAATATGACCAAAATGTCCAGAGTGTTTTTATATGAAAATCTAGTTTTCACTCGATGGCATCGAAGCACGTTCGATGGCATCAAAAAAGTGCCTAATATGTCCAGCAACCAAGTGATATTTTCAAAGGAAAATTTCAATGGCATCGAGCCATCTCTCAATGACATCGAAGGGCCCATCAATGGCATCAAAGGATGATCGATGGAATCGGACAGAATCTGTCCTGCACTTATTTGAAAATCATAGTGCAGAGAGTCGATGCAATCGAAGAAGGTTCGATGATATCGAAGGAAACTTTAATGGCAGCGAAGACCCTTCGATGGCATCGACAACAACAGATTTCTGCCTATTTTTTTACCGTCGAGATTTGACTTTATATAAACACTTGAGTTGCGTCTTAGATATTGGAGCGATGATTGAAGTGAGCTTTGAGAGAGTTATTAGCAGAGTTATTATCCTTACTCTCAAGTCCTCTTTCCCATAGGAGTTCATCATTCAATCCATGGCTTAAAGGCCTTATTGGTATATCCATAGCATGGATTGACGAATGAACTCTGGCATTCATTGATCATCCAACAACACTCTTTAATGGCAAATCATTATGCGGGGATCTTTAAAGGCTTAGCTCATGGGAATCTTTTCTAAATCTTAAATGCATATCATTAACTAGAGTAGATTAACCATACCCTAAACCCAATAACTTGGTACCTCGATTAGAGCATCTACAAGCAGTTGCGGTTTAAGGGAGTTGAAGACTCTTCACCACTAGAAAGATCTTCAACAACATGTGTTGAAATGGGGCTCACTCATTTACAAGTAAGTATCTAGAGTCCATTGAGTCTGAAGCCCTTTCCTTGTGTATGATCGGGATTCAGAGTTTGAGTTGACAGACTCACTAAGACCTTTCGTAGGCCTCCGACGGGAGAATACGTGTAGTGTCCTTGTGTAGGACCTACTGCCTTGTGTAGGCCCTATTAGTGTCCTTGTGGAGGACCTATTGCCTTGTATAGGCATATAGGTGCCTTGTGTAGGCATAAAATTTCCTTGTGTAGGCATAAAATTGCCTTATGTAGGCACCAAAGGTTGCCTTGTGTAGGCTCCTTAGTTTAACCTTGTGTAGGTTGTAAAGGTTCATGGTTAACCTAATTTAAAACCATTGGATAGTGAAATCTGAAAGTGCCTTGGTTTGAATTAGCGTGAATTTTGAGTCAGCAAGACAAGCGAGCCCCACAGGAAGATTGTTCAAGCATCTGCCTCAACAGGATGTGTGCCCGAACTTGTCAAAGGTAAACCTTAGCCTCACATCCCATGCCCCAAAACACCAGGTAAATAAAACCCTTAAAAATGGATAAAACATCTTAGGGTTTAAGGTAAGAAAATATTTTGCAAAATCAAGAAAATCTCTAAGTTTTCTGCCTTTATGGATTTATTGATACGTGGTTCAATGAAATTGAACCTTGTTATCGATGTCCTCGAAACTCACTCGATATTGTCGAATTGAGGACTTCAGATGTCCAGCAACTACAAAGAATTCTGAACTGAATTATCGATGAATCGATGGAATGTTCGATATCATCGAATTTTGAATCTCGATTTCATCAAGACGACTTGATAAAATCGACATCTGAGCAGATGTGTCCAATATGATGTTAAGGCAAATCATGTGATTTTTGATATATCGAAGAGAGCCTCGATATCCTTGAAATTCAAACCTCGATGATATCAGATTGGGACACAAAACTATCCAGCAAACTTATAGGTAAAATATTTCAAGTATCGAGGATCACTCGATAAAATCGATTTTCAAATATCGATCATATCGAGACCAGGTCGATGTCATCGAAATAGGACACAAACTGTCCAGCAAGCTTATAGGAAAATTCCTTGAAAATATCAATAAATCGATACCATCATCGATATCATCGATATTCAAATTTTAATGATATCAAGGGATGCTCGATCATATCAAATACCTGCTAAGTTTCAAGGCAGCTGCTCTCATATTTTCAAATATCGAGGAATTGAACCATGTTTTGATGAAATCAGAGTTCGAAATCCGATGACATCGAATAGTGTTCGATTTCCTCGACCTGTTGGCAAAAAGGTTCAAAAGTGTTTGACAGATTGAGTTCGTGTCACCGAGCGGCCATTCGATGCTATCGAGAGTGTACGCTCGATGATATCGAATTCTGTTAAAAATATGACTATTTTATTTCCATTGGAAATTTTTGCCTATTTAATGTGAGCTTGCCTTTGGTTATTTGTAGAGAAAATAGATAGAGCTTTTGAGTGTTTAAATCCAGATCATATACCCTAAGCCTTTTTCTCTCATGAGAGTTCATCCTCCAATCCACCCTTATCATTGATATTCAATAAAGTGGATTGGGGAATGAACTTCCGCATTCAAGGATCCTGCAACTACCATCTTAATAGGAAATCATTGAGCTGGGATACCTAAAATGCATAGATGGTTGGAATCACTCTGTTTCTAATATAGGAAAACATTTAATAGAGTAGGATTCCAACATAACCTTAACCCAACCCGTCACTATACATTGGAGCATCATTTGTGTTGCGGTTCAAGGGAGCTGAAGATTCTTCGTCATCAAAGGAGGAGATCTTCATCAATGTGATAAATGGGGCTCCTCTACTTATCTATAAGTCATTAGAGTCCAGAGACCCTTTTGATCATTCCTTTTGTAGGATTGGGTCAAAGGTGCTTCTCACCCCTTTCAAGTCCTCATAGGAGGCCTCCGACGGAATGTACGTGGGGGTGTTGTGTGTTGACCCTTGCTCTTTGGAGAGCATAAACTTAGGTCCTTATGTAGGTCTTTGACCTGTGTGGTCTAAAACCTGGGTGTTGTGTGTTGACCCTTGCTCATGGAAGCATAAACTGTCAGGTTCCTTGTGTGGATCCTTGGCCTGTGTGGCCTAAAACCTGGGTGCTATGTGTTGACCCTTGCTCATGGGAGCATAAACTGTCAGGTTCCTTGTGTGGATCCTTGGCCTATGTGGCCTAAAATTTGGGTGTTGTGTGTTGACCTTTGCTCATGTGTGGGGCATAAACTTGTGTCGTGAAGACACGTTAGAGTCAGCCTAGTGTAGGTTGTACTGGTTTGAGGTAAACCTGATTTGAAACCTCTGTTAGTGAGATCCGTTACACTTAAGGGTTGAGCGCGTCCGCTAGAAGTGGAGTAGACACGTAGTCGAACCACTATAAAAGTAATTGTATTTGAGATTGCTATTTACTTCTACTGCTTCTGTGATTTCTCTGAATGTTTTGATATTGCATGTGAACATGATTATCTGTAACTAAGTAGAATCACACCTCACATATAGTCACATCCATCATGAACTATGCTGCACATCTTGTTTATCATTTGAATAGTCTTATGATTGGATCCTCTACTTGGCTTAGAAGCCAATAGAGTTACTTTGAAGAAATCCTGCTATTTGCATATTAGGCAAGGATAGGGTTGATAGGTTTTAAATCATCATAAAAATTTTAAAGTCCTATTCACCTCCCTCTAGGACATCTTGGCATATTCCTACTTCAACTAAAGTGATCATTACCGCAATTTCAATTGGTATCAAAGCGGGTCTCTCTTAAGAGCTTCACCGCCTAGAGAGTGATCTTGACTGAAGTTAGAATCATGTTCATTAATGTATAATTAGATGGTGCGAAATATCAGAACAATTGCCTAGTAATCCATACTGCTCTAAAAGTCGGCAATAATTCAAAATGGTATCTTGATAGTGGGTGCTCCAGACACATGACCGGGGACCAAACTCATTTTTGTGAGTATTCAGACTTTAATGGTGGATCAGTCACGTTTGGAGATGGGAGCACCGCCAGAATTGTTGGGCAAGGAACGATAGCTGGACCAGGACTTCCCAAAATTAAAAATGTTCTCTGTGTAGAAGGCCTGAAACATAATCTCCTTAGTATCTCTCAAATCTGCGACAAAGAACATTTGGTCACCTTCTCAAAAGATATGTGTAGAGTCTTATATCATACATGAAAATCTATTATAAAGGGTTTACACACAAGTGACAACTGCTACGTTATTGAAAGTAGGAATGAGAGTGTATTATCCACAAAATCAAATATGGCTGTAAAGAGTGAATCCAAATTATGGCACCAAAGGCCAGGACATGCCCACTACCGAAACTTAGCCAAGTTCAGTTCAAGAAATTTAGTTAGAGGACTTCCCAAGATTAGAAAAGAAGAAAAAGTTACATGTGGTGATTGTTTAAAGGGTAAACAGATAAAAGTCGGTCACAAAAAGACAACCACCATAGCAACAACAAAGCCATTGGATCTACTACATATGGACCTAGTTGGTCCCACCAAAGTTGAAAGTTATGGGAGAAAAAGATACTTCTTGGTGGTAGTAGATGATTACACCAGATTTACTTGGGTCGTATTTCTTCGGGAAAAATCTGATGCTTTTGATGAATTTGTAATTTTGGCGAAGCGACTTCAAAATGAGAAAGGATACTGTATAAATCACATTAGGAGTGATCATGGTCGTGAATTTGAAAATGATCAATTTGAAAGGTACTGTGATGAGAAAGGAATCCATCATGAATTCTCAGCCCCTAAAATTCCAGAGCAAAATGGAGTTGTTGAAAGGAAAAATCGAGTACTACAGAAAATGGGGTTAGTTATATTTAGTTATATTAAATGGAAAAGATATGGCAAAAAGCTTCTGTGTTGAAGCAGTTAATACCGCCTGCTACCTAATAAATAGAGTATATCTCAGAGCAGGTTTGAACAAAACACCATACGAACTATGATATGAAAAACAACCTAGTGTGAAATACTTCCATGTCTTTGGTAGTAAATGTTGCATCCTGAAAGACAGAGATCACCTAGGAAAATTTGAGTCTAAAAGTGACAAAGGTATTTTTCTAGGGTATGCCTCGAATAGTCGTGCTTATAGGGTATACAATCTAAGGACCCTCACCATTCAAGAATCAGTTAATGTGGTGGTCGATGACCAACCCCATGAAGACAGCCCCTTGAATAAATTAGAAGATGACATGGATTCATGCATTATAGAAAAATCAGATAACAAAACTCCATCATCTAATGAACCCCAACTGTCATCCAATCTACCCATCATTATGGATCACCCTCGAGAGCAAATCATTGGAGATCCTATGTAACGTCTCGAAAAAATCCGTACAAAGACCCGAGTACCACCTCAGGCAGAAATCACTCAGGACCAAATCCTTTAGAAATTAGGCGAGAATTAACTAAGTGTTAAACTAGATTATCTGTGAAATTAGCACTAACAACTTTAAATATAAACTGCAAGACCCAAAACTAGCAGAACCGCTAACGCTATATTACTTGAAAACCTAGGATCAATCTCTAAACCCAGTTGCTCCCGGGAGCATACTGAAACTTCGTATCGGACCTAGACCGTGCGTCGAAAGTCCGATGACCCCGAAACTATACGGTTATGACTACCTTACTGGACTTGACAACCATCTCAGAAATCAAGTCCTAATAGTATCCAGAAATGCACAACTTGAGCCCGGAGCGAAGTGTGTGAGAAACGCGAATACCTTTGAAAAATGAACCCAGATTTAAGTGATTTGGGTCATTCACTTACATACCAAATCTAAGGTTTCAAACCATCAAATTCTGACCCAAAAACACCCTCGGATCAGGGAAATTCCCTACACAGGTTAGTGTACATGTGGCCCTGATCGAGTGACGACGACCGTTGAACTGAAACTGGTCCACTACGGTCGATCCACAAATCTGATCAGACTGAAAAATTAACTTGATCTAGATCCGATGTCGGGGGACTTACTCTGGACCGCATGCAGAAAAGGGGCCTCCAAATGTGCTCCATTGAGCCGAAACAGTCGCCCTTTGACTATATCCTAAGTATACCATGGCCGTGGGGCCATTTTCATGAGTTCTGAGCCTATATAAGGGCCTAAAACCCTCTCTCTCCCTTCACATACGAATTTGTAAACCCTAGGAGAGAGAAGAGAGAAGAAAGAGAAGGAAAGAGAGAGAAAGTGAGGGATCGTTGCAGGGATCTAACCTTGCCACTCATGGGCAAAATTGCCTCACCCGGGTTGCTATACCGGCGATTCTAACTCCGTACTTGGGTAAGAAATCCTAACCCTAATTTGTTTTAAGGATCCAAATAGAGTATGTGATGAAATAGCTAACTTATTTCATGCAATCGGTAGCCGTTGTGCCATAAACGAAGACTTAGTGTACAAACTGAGTTCGATACGAGTCTACCGGTGAAACGTACAAACTATAAACATTTAGGTTATGATTTTTAAGGCTTTCAATGTTAGCAATGATTTATGTCTGACTTGATTGCTATCACATATGCTTAGATACGATGTCTTACGCGCATTACACATATATATATATGAACTATGTTGAAATAGATGCATTTCATGTGTTTATTGAATTGTTTGTATGAGTATGGAACTATGACTTGTGCTTGCCATGATTTATGTTTGATGATACATGATTGTTGTAAGTGTGGCAACATCCTTATGAAAGGATTTGCTATAATACCTGTTATAATTACTATATTACATGTATGTGATATGTGTAGTCTAAGTGTTTGATAAAATGCTTAAGTGAGAAAATGCTTGTTGGAATATATTTGATGAGGGCGTCGAGAGGTGACCCTCAATCCCCTTACCTATACTTACAATTTCCTTCATGTAACCTAACTTACTACTATGTGCTTTATGTATGAAATGCCTATGCATGACAACATGTGTACTATGTGTTTGTTAAAATGCTCAAATGAGATTTGTACTTCAATTGGTTGTCACATGCTGTCTCTAATTATAACATGTAAATGTTGTTGCTTGGAGTGTCATTGGACTACGATGTAGTCCAGGCAGTCGGTAATGGTTTATGACCGAGTGACTGAGTAGTGTCGTCATAACAGATACGTTCGATGAATCTGAGTCGTACGATGATTGTCGACAGTGGTTAGGCCACGAGGAGTGCTTATGCGCTCCATGTCGATCAATTCAGCGTGCGCTCGTACCAATCGAGCTTGTCAACCAACCCGATTGGCCTAATGTATGTTCACCATGTATGGACACTACTGCTTGAATCTAAGGTACCAACTTACCAGAGAAAACCCATTTAACCTTGGTACCACGATCCGCTAGACTCATGAGTCGGGCATTGTGGTATGGGACACCGTGGTTGAGTTATCGGCCTACGCTGGGGCGACGAGCCTCCCCGTAGTGACCAGTGAGTAAACTAAACTCGTGAGCTGAATACGGTGGTATGGGACACTGTATTCGAGCTGTCGGCCTACGCTAAGGTGACAAGCCTTTCCCGTAGTTACCTCGAGTATAAACAAAGGCCTATGAGGATGGTGACGAGCCTCTTCATAGTAACTTGAACTTGCCTGTCCACTGCTTCATATTCAGGGGTGACGTTGCCCTATAACTTGCCTATCGTATGTGATAAACTAGGAATGATGACCCTAGATGAATCATTGTTAGGTAAACGATATAAAGGGAGGTACCTTAGCTTCCTGAATCTACTGTATGAATAAGCCTAATTAAGAACTTGACTAATCACGTACATGCACTGCATTTGCATGTGCCTTTAGCGTTGGAGTTGAGCATAGAGGAAGGGGTGCATGCCCCGATCGTGAGATGATGTCGCAGAGGGAGTGTAGGCGAGGGCATGCATCATTACAGCATACCATTCCTGCATTACCAAGAGTACTTAGGATATGAGTGTTGTACTGCCTTATCATTATTGCTTGACTAATTGATAACATGTTAACCTTTGCCTTACAGCTCCACTGAGTTGATCACTCACTCCCACTCTGGGACGGTGTTTTAAAACACCATCTCGACTCTGTTGTAGTTGCAGGTGACGTCGAGGCTTACGAGATGGAGCCTAACTTTTATGATGATGAGGAGTTCTCCTACATGCAACTCTTTGGCAGGTCTATGTAGACCTGGAGTTGCGCACCGGGGATATAGGGATATGGATAGATGACATTACATTTCATCAGTTTGTATATTTTGGAACCAAACATGTAATTATTTAACCTGGTAACCAGTTCATACTCTGGGGACTTACAACCATTTATATGCTTTGTATATGTATCACAACCTTCCGCTTGCGTAATTTAACTGTCTCTGGAGTATGATATGTTGTTTTGGTATAATCTCATTCATGTTTAATGCACTAATACGGACAACATTTAATCATAATTATCTATATTGCATAAGAGATGCGTTGGAACTCGGGAGTTGGGCTCCTGCTCGACCCCCAATTTTCAGGGCGTTATAAGTTGGTATAAGAGCCTTCCGCTTACGTAATTTAACTGTCTCTAGAGTATGATATGCAATTTTGGTATAATCTCATTCATGTTTAATGCACTAATACGGACAATATTTAATCATCATTATCTATGTTGCATAAGTGATGAGTTGGAACTCGGGAGTTGGGCTCCTGTTTAACCCCCGATTTTCAGGGTGTTACAAGTTGGTATCAGAGCATGATTTAGATTAAACTGGACCTAGTTTATGGTAACACGATGCACGCTGACATACTTTGACCTAGGAGGGAGCGATGAAATATAGGAATGATCATAGGATCCCAAGTTTCGCCCGTCGGTGATTATATGACTGTTGAAACGAAACTGACAGTGAATTTCACCTCGTGGGCGTATAAGATCATGTAAAAATCATCCCAACCCTTTCCTAGACCTTCAAGCGACGGGTTTAGGTGATGACTCAGTGAATCCGACGCTCAAACCACTCCAAAAGTGTGAATATGTGTGAGTTGAAGTCCGAAGGGGCCTCAAATGGAAGTGAGGGCCACACTGTGATTTATAGAGGGACCCAAGGTGGGTCCCACATATTTTCGCACCCCAAGGGGGTGGACACCCCCCCAGGTAGGGCGACAGCTGACGAGACAGAGCCCGGGCGGCGGCACCGCCCGATCGGCTGCGTGCCGCCCATTGTCCGGCCAGTGGGCCTGCTACACGTGTGGGACCACCCACTACCCCTTTAAACCCTCTTTTGGGTTGTTTTGTCCCATTTCAAACCCTCTCAACTCTATTTCCACCCTCTAAACACTCCAGATCTCCCTTTTCCTCTCTAACTTTTTCTTTCATACACTTTCAATCTCCAAATCTTCCATTTGGTTCATCATTACCTCCCCTTTTGCCATTTCAATCATTTCCAAATCCTCTAAACCCTCCAAAAACCCCCATCTCCCTCTCAAACTCCCTCCTACATACAAAACTATCCTCCAAATCTTTCACCCATTTCATCTACCCAATTCCATTACCTTGAGACTACCATTTACATCCTTCTCCCTATTTCCACCCATCTGAGCACAAAGGCTCTCTTTTGTGTCTCAAACCCTCCAAAACCCACCAATCCCTCTCATCCTTCAAGCATTCCCTCTTCCTATGGCTCTTTTCGAGGTTGTCACCACTATCTTCTCAATCTCTGCTCCTTTCTCTCATGGGAAAGAAGAGAGTGGCCCCGGATGAGGCCGGACCAAGCTGACCACGCCATGCTACGAGGAGGGCGAACACCGAAGCAAGTACGAGTGTCGGGCGTGAACGGAGGTCCAAACGGGACCTCGACCCTCAAATTCCGTTGGAGAGATCGCTACTGCTGAACATCAACTTGGGTAAGTTCCGCAACCGCAAGGTCGTATTTGAAGCACATGTCGATGAGAAGATGTTCGGGACATATCCAGTCATTGACTTTCTCCTAGATAATGGGTGGGGTCCCATATTTGAAGGGAACACTCATGTGAGCGAAGGCACTGTGCACACCTTCTACGCCCTCATTCGGCACCCACTGTTGAGGCCTCTCTAGTTTTCTATCCCTCTGGGAAGGCAGGAGATCATAATTGGCGTGGACGAGATTGCCCGTGTTATGGGAGTTGAAAGAGGTGTGGTGCACACTAGTGAGAAGAACCTCACTAGTGAACGAGAGAAGAGACTCCGCACACGCTTCCTGTGCGGTCAACTTGAGCACTAGAGGCGGGACAATAGCCTCGCTTCACCCAAGATGATGGCCGACTTCCACCTGCTCCACCACATATGCACGTATAACGTGTATCCTAGGTGGAATAACCATACCGAATTCACAAGGTTCATGGTGGACTTCTTATTTAAAGTTGGGAAAGGAGAGAGAGTATGCCTACCCACTCTTGTCCTATCCCAGATAATCTGCACTGCACTGCTCGGTTTACTAGGGAGAGCTCCTCTCTACCATTTAGTCGACTTGTTTGCAAGATATCCCACCACTACTGTTTCTGACTCCACATGGATGACGTCGCCCCGATCCACATTATTAGCGAAAACACGCTCGACAATATGGGCATTGGCCAAAGGCAACGTCAAGCCCACCTTGAGGAGCTAAGGGATAATACAGAAGAAGAGAGCGAAGATGTCGAGGAAGGTGAAGGTGAGGAAGAAAGTGGCGAAGAAGAAGAAGGAAGTGGTGAGGAAGACAGTGAAGATGAGGGCGGTGATGAAGAGGGAGATCAAGAAGGTGAAGAGGAGGCCCAAGGCACTGAGGGAGGCTCTCCTCCCGCCACACAGGGGCGTGACAGTGATCGGGCTACTTCAGAAGCCCGCTGGGCTCTAATCAAGGAGGGCCAAGCCGCCTTGTGACAGGAGGTCGGACAGGTCCGGGCCGAACTTGGAGAAACCCGAGCCAAGCTTGAAGAGAACAAGGCCTTCATGAAACAAAAATTCAAGAAGGTGTCTCGCACCTTGAGGGTCATCCTGTGTTGTCTGTAAGACAAGGGTGCACCTCCCCATCGCCAGAGTCAGACGACCAGTTGTATATGTAGTCGTCTTTTAGTTTTCTTGGTTGCTTGTTTGCTTGTTTCTATATGTATAGCCTTGATAGGTTTATTAAGGTGTTAGTGCAGTTTGTAGGTTTAATATGTGGGACTTTACTTAGGTTAGCTCACATGCATCTTCTGTCATGATCTATGTAATGCTGCATATCATGTATTATGATAATTTTGTTAAATAAAATGCATGAAGTTTCTTTGAGCTATAATGTGAATAATGTGTGGTTGAGCTTGTGAGTATACTGAATCTGACCTGGGTTGCACCCTATGTTGTATATAGGGAATGTCACCTAAGGCCACACGGAGTACGGCACGTCTCACATTGGGCGACTCGTTTGACGGGGTACCTCCCCCAAACGATAGTCAAGCGAACCCCAGTTTGGGCCTGACTCACAACACTATACCGGATTCTCAGCTGGCCATTGGCCCCACTAATGGGCCGGCACCTGTTGCACCACTTGTAGCACCACCAGTTCCTGAGTAGAACCGCGCGTCTACCTCGACGCCATACGTGCCTCAGTCTGTTCCCCCTCCTGATAGGTTTAAGCAGATGATGCTCTTGATGCAGCAGCAGCAACAACAACAGCAACAGTTTTTGGCCACCATCGCGGGGGTCTTTGCCCAGAGTAATGGGTGTGGTTCCACCAGCACCTCTTGTGCACCCTGCTGGAAACGTGGGTGCTAGCGGCCTTTTTGAGCGATTCCAGCGCTTTCGACCTCCTACTTTTATGGGTACTCACAGACCCGAGGAGGCCGAGTATTGGCTAGACTGCATCTCTAAGGTGCTAAAGCCGTTGCACTGCACTAAGGTAGAACAGGTGGAGCTGGTCACCTATATGTTCGAGAAGGAGGCCAGCCTCTGGTGGGACAACGTCCTCCAGATCATTGTTGTCGGATATGTGTGGACGTGGGTGGCTTTTGAGACCCGCTTCCATGAGAAGTACTTTCCCCTCACTTATTGTCATGAGAAGGAGAGTGAGTTTCTTCACCTCCGTCAGGGAGGGATGACAGTGGCAGAGTATGAGAACTGGTTCACGGAGCTGGCTAGGTATGCTCCCCTGATATTGGCAGACCAGTCGATGCAGATGCGGCGATTTTCTGAGGGTTTGCGGCCCGATATACGCTCGAAGATGTGTTGCGCTAGCGTATCCAACTATGTTGAGCTAGTGGGCATGTCTTTGCGAGCGGAGCAAGACGGGGACAGATTATCCCGCACTCGTCTACCTATGGTTCCCACGCCGCAACCAGATCTGCTAAGCAGGTCGTTCCTCAGCAAGAGGCCCCATACAGACTCGCCTCCTAGACTTACGGCTTCACCAACCCCAACGAGGCGATCAGACTTGTGGTGCACATACTGCAATAGGTCAGGCCACTCAGATACCTATTGCTTTACCAAGATGAGGGATATCATCTTCTCGCCGCCTCGGAGGATCAACCGCTAGCTTCCTCAAGCTATCTCAGCCCCACCTCTACGGTCAGCACCAGCACACCTATCTTTTCGGCCGCTTGCACCTCGATTTAGGCCTCCCCAATGACCTATGGCACCACAGCCGAACCGTTCTCAACAGGCTCGGGTGCACTCCCTTGCAGCTGAGGCATCCGAGACAGCAGTTGTAGCACCCCTGGCCTTTGAAGTTATAGCGCATATCCAAGATATGTCAGTCTTCTTGTTGGTGGACACCGGGTCCACTATCTAGCTCATATCATGTGCAGCAGTCAAGCGACTGTTGTTGGATACAGCTCCTATAAAGGGGGTGAGGATCCTTACCGCCACAGTGACCTTTTCAGACATTACCAAGATGTGTAAGGAATGCTCGATAGATTTAGGAAGCAAGACGGTACTCGTTGACCTGATCGTTGCCCCACTACATCATTACGACGTTATCCCCGGTATGGATTGGCTCACCGAGATGAAGGCCGAGATCGATTGCGATACCAGAGTAGTGACTGCCCGTGCACCTAAGGGCCACAGCCTTTACTTTTCCAGTTTAGGTCAGTTGGCCCTGCCGAGTTAGTTGTTATGCCACCCTGCTAGAGCATGTTGATGGTCCGATATTAGGGAACACGCCCGTAGTTCAGGATTTCACGGACGTGTTTAGAACGATTCCTATATTACCTCCTCAGCGCGAGATCGATTTTACCATTGATCTAATGCCTGGTACGACACCCATTTCATTGCCCACGTATCGCATGCCTCCATGTGAGATGGAGGAACTGAGGAAACAGATCGATGATTTATTGGATGCAGGCTTTATATGACCGAGTGTATCTCCTTGGGGAGCACCTGTGCTGTTTGTAAAGAAGAAGGATGGATCACTGCGATTGTGTATTGATTATCGCAGGTTGAACCAAGTGACAATGAAGAACAAGTATCCTTTGCTTAGGATAGATGATCTGTTCGATCAGTTGAAGGGGGCACAGTATTTTTCAAAGATTGACTTACAGTCAGGGTATCACCAGTTGCGCGTCAGGGATGAGGACTGTAGAAGACAGCTTTCAGGACTAGTTTTGGGCACTACGAGTTCCTTGTGATGTCGTTTGGACTCACAAACGCACCGGCCATGTTCATGGACTTGATGAATCGGGTGTTTCGGCCGTATCTATTCTGATTCGTCATTGTGTTTATAGATGACATTCTGATATAGTCTAAGAGTCGGGAAGATCACGAGGAGCACCTGCGAGCAGTCTTTGATACGCTCAGAAAGAACCAGTTGTTTACGCAGTACAAGAAGTGTGACTTCTGGAGGGAAGAAGTGAAGTTCCAGGGACATGTGGTGTCCAAGGAAGGGATAGTTGTGGACTTTGCTAAGGTAGCCACAATTCAGGACTGGTAGCAGCCCAGTTCGGAGTTTCCTTGGCCTAACAGGTTACTATCGGCGATTCATTCGGGACTTCTCCAAGATAACCAGACCGTTGTCTCAGCTGACTCGGAAAGATCTCAAGTTTGCCTGGAATGAGAAGGCAGAGGCAGCATTTCAGGAGCTGAAGGACAAGCTGACGTCTGCCCCTGTGCTAGTATTGCCAGAGTAAGGGGTCAAGTATACGATATACACTGACACGTCTCGTGTTGGTTTGGGTTATGTTCAGATGCAGAAGGACAGGGTTATTGCCTATGCATCGCGTCAGTTGAGGAAACACAAGGAGAACTACCCTATGCATGACCTGGAGTTAGTGGTCGTCATCTTTGTATTAAAGCTCTGGAGACATTACCTCTACGGAGAGGAGTTCGAGCTCTTTTACGGCCACAAGAGCCTCAGATACATATTCACGCAGAGGGACCTGAATATAAGGCAGCAACGATGGATGGAAACCTTGAAGGACTTCAAGTTCGACATCTCCTACCATCCTGGCAAGGCCAACCTTATGGCAGATGCGTTGAGCCGCAAGAAGAAGATTGCATTTGCGGCTCCGCTGATGATAGCAGAGTGGGATATGGTAGAATTTGTGCGAGACTTTGAGCAGAGACTTATGGTAGAGGAGCTGTTCGAGAGCATCGTACATATTCGTGTTCAACCACTTATCGATGATCGAATCATAGTGGCTCAGGGGGAAGATGAAGGGTTGCTAGAGTTGAGGAAACGAGCTAGTAATGATGTAGGCTCTGAATGGAGAGTTGGTACGGATGGGGGTTTATGTTATCATGGCCGCCTATGCATCCCAAATCTTCACGACTTGAGAAAGGAAGTTCTCGAGGCTGCTCATAATTCGAAGATGGTAATGCATCCTGGCAGTACGAAGATGTACCGAGATATGAAGCGCTCGTACTGGTGGGACAACATGAAGGCCCACATAGCAGACTATGTATCCCGTTGTCTCACGTGACAGCAGGTCAAGGCAAAGCATCGCCGACCTCCTGGATTGCTTCAGCCCATGCCCATAACTGAGTGAAAATGGGATTTCATCTCCATGGATTTTATCTCAGGGCTACCGAAGACGAGGAAGGGACATGACTCCATATGGGTGATTGTGGACCAGTTGACGAAATTAACTCATTTTCTTCCTATTAGAGTTTTGAACTCAGCAAACGAGCTGGTCAGGCTGTACATCAAGGAGATAGTACGTCTGCATGGAGTTCTTATGGAGATCATGTCAGATCGAGACACGTGATTCACATCTATCTTCTGGACTCATATCCAGGAAGCAATGGGTGTGAAATTGAAGTTCAGTATCGCCTTCCACCCACAAACTGACGGGCAGACGGAACGGGTAAATCAGGTGTTGGAAGATATGCTGCGAGCATGTGTGCTTGATTTCAAGGACAGTTGGGATGACTGTCTTCCTTATGCTGAGTTTGCCTATAACAACATCTTCTAGGCGAGTATTTGCATTGCTGGGCAGAAGTTGGCGAGAAGAGCTTGATTGGCCCAGAGTTAGTTCAGGCGACCTCAGAGAAGATCGACATTATCAGGCGTTGACTTCTAGCAGCATAGAGCAGATAGAAGAGCTACGCCGATACGAGGTGGCGACCGCTAGAGTTTGAGGTTGGGGACCATGTGTTCCCGAAAGTTTCCCCCATGAAGGGAGTCCTTCGGTTTGGGAAGAAGGGGAAGCTCACACTGAGATTCATTAGCCCATTCCAGATACTAGATCAAGTGGGGGTGGTAGCGTACCGCCTGGCTTTGCCCACACCACTCGTAGGCATGCACAACTTATTTCATTTGTCGATGTTAAAGAAATACATTCCTGATCCTTCCCACATCATCAAGTGGGAGCAGGTTCAGTTGAGTGAGGATGCTACTTATGTACTGCGTCCGACGCGTATCCTACATAGGACGGAGCAGGTGCTGCACAGTAAGGTGATTCCACTTGTGAAGGTTCCGTCGACGCATCACACTGAGGAAGAGGATACTTGGGAAACAGAAGTCGAGGTTCGCAAGAACTACCCTCAGATTCTCGAGGAGTACGAAAAGGTACTAATTTTGAGGACAAAATTTTTCTTTAATGGGGGTAGATTGTAACGTCTCGAAAAAATCCGTACAAAGACCCAAGTACCACCTCAGGTAGAAATCACTCAGGGCCAAATCCTTTAGAAATTAGGCGAGAATTAATTAAGTGTTAAACTAGATTATTTGTAAAATTAGCACTAACCACTTTAAATACGAACTGCAAGACCCAAAACTAGCAAAAATGCTAACGCTATATTACCTGAAAATGTAGGATCAATCTCTAAACCCAGTTGCTCTCGGGAGCATACTGAAACTTCGTATTGGACCTGGACAGCGCGTCGAAAGTCCGATGACCCCGAAACTATACGGTTATGACCTTCTTATTGGACTTTACAACCATCTCGGAAACCAAGTCCTAATAGTATCCAGAACGCACAACTAGAGCTTGGAGCGAAGTGTGTGAGAAACGCGAATACCTTTGGAAAATGAACCCAGATTTAAGTGATTTGGGCCATTCACTTACATGCGAAATCTAAGGTTTCAGAACGTCAGATTCTGACCTAAATACACCCTCGGATCAGGAAATTTTCCTACACAGGTTAGTGTACTTGTAGCCCCAATCGAGTGACGATGACCGTTGAACTGAAACTGGTCCGCTACGGTCGATCCACAACTCTGATCGGACCTAAAACTTAACTTGATCTAGATCCGATGTCGGGGGACTTACTCTGGACCGCATGCAGAAAAGGGGCCTCCAAATGTGCTCCGTTGAGCCGAAACAGTCGTCCTTTGGCTATATCCAAAGTATACCATGGCCCTAGGGCCATTTTCACCAGTTCTGGGCCTATATAAGGGCCTTAAACCCTCTATCTCCCTTCACATACGAATTTGCAAACCCAAGGAGAGAGAAGAGAGAAGAAAGAGAAGGAAAGAGAGAGAAATTGAGAGAGAAAGTGAGGGATCGTTGCAGGGATCTAACCCTGACACTCCACGGGCTGAATTACCTCACCCGGGTTGTCATACCGGCGATTCCGACTCCGTACTTGTGTAAGAAATCCTAACCCTAATCTGTTTTAAGGATCCAAATAGAGTATGTGATGAAATAGCTAACCTATTTCATGCAATTGGTAGTCGTTGTGCCGTAGACGAAGACTTAGTGTACAAACTGAGTTCGATACGAGTCTACCGGCGAAAGGTACGGACTATAAACATTTAGGTTATGGTTTTCAAGGCTTTCAATGTCAGTAATGATTTATGTCTGACTTGATTGCTATCACATATGCTTATATATGATGTCTTCCGCGCATTACACATATATATATATATATATGAACTATGTTGAAATAGATGCATTCCATGTGTTTCTTGAATTGTTTGTACGAGTATGGAACTATGACTTGTGCTTGCCATGATTTATGTTTGAGGATATATGATTGTTGTAAGTGTGGCAACATCCTTGTGAAAGGATTTGTAATTATACCTGTCATAACTACTATATTACATGTATGTGATATGTGTAGTCTAAGTGTTTGATAAAATGTTTGAGTGAGAAAATGCTTGTTGGAATATATTTAATGAGGGTGTCGAGAGGTGACCCTCAATCCCCTTACCTATACTTACAATTTCCTTCATGTAACCTAACTTACTACTATGTGCTTTATGTATGAAATGCCTATGCATGACAACATGTGTACTATGCGTTTGTTGAAATGCTCAAATGAGATTTGTACTTCGATTGGTTGTCACATGCTGTCTCTGACTATAACATGTGATGCTGTTGTTTGGAGTGTGATTGGACTACGATGTAGTCCAGGTAGTCGGTAATGGTTTACGACCGAGTGGCTGAGTATTTTCGCTACAACAGATACGTTCGATGAATTCGAATCATACGATGATTGTCGACAGTGGTTAGGTCACGAGGAGTGCTTATGCGCTCCATGTCGATCAATTCAGCATGCGCTCGTACCAGTCGAGCTTGTCAACCAACCCGATTGGCCTAATGTATGTTCACCATGTATGGACACTACTGCTTGAATCTAAGGTACCAACTTAACCGAGAAAAACCCATTTAACCTTGGTACCACGATCCGCTAAGACTCATGAGCCAGGCATGGTGGTATGGGACACCGTGGTCGAGCTGTCGGCCTACGCTGGGGCAACGCGCCTCCCCGTAGTGACCAGTGAGCAAACCAAACTCGTGAGCCAAATACGATGGTATGGGACACTGTATTCGAGCTGTCGGCCTACGCTAAGGTGACGAACCTTTCCCGTAGTGACCTCGAGTATAAACAAAGGCCTATGAGGTTGGTGACAAGCCTCTTCATACTGACCTGAACTTGCCTATCCACTGCTTCATATTCAGGGGTGACGTTGCCCTATAACTTGCCTATCGTATGTGATAAACTAGGAATGATGACCCTAAATGAATCATCGTTAGGTAAATGATATAAAGGGAGGTACCTTAGCTTCCCGAATCTACTGTATAATTAAGCCTAATTAAGAACTTGGCTAATCACGTACATGCACTGCATTTGCATGTGCCTTTAGCGTTGGAGTTGAGCACAGAGGAAGGGGTGCATGCCGCGATCGTGAGATGATGTCACAGAGGGAGTGTAGGCGAGGGTATACATCATTACAACATATCATTCCTGCATTAACAAGAGTACTTAGGATATGAGTGTTGTACTGTCTTATCATTACTACTTGACTAAATTGATAACATGTAACCTTTGCCTTATAACTCCACTGAGTTGATCATTTACTCCCACTCTGGGACGGTGTTTTAAAACACCAACCAGACTCTGTTGCAGTTGCAGGTGATGTCGAGGCTTAAGAGATGGCGCCTGACTTTTATGATGATGAGGAGGAGTTCTCCTATATGCAACTCTTTGGCGAGTCTATGTAGACCTGGAGTTGCGCACCGGGGCTACAGGGATATGGATAGATGACATTACACTTCATTATTTTGTATATTTTGGAACTAAACATGTAATTATTTAACCTGGTAACTTGTTCATACTCTGGGGACTTACAACCATTTATATGCTTTATATATGTATCACAGCTTTCCGCTTGCGTAATTTAACTGTCTCTGGAGTATGATATGTTGTTTTGGTATAATCCCATTCATGTTTAATGCACTAATACGGACAACATTTAATCATCATTATCTATGTTGCATAAGTGATGCGTTAGAACTCGAGGGTTGGGCTCCTGCTCGACCCCCGATTTTTTGGGCATTACAAGTTGGATCAGAGCCTTCTGTTTGTGTAATTTAACTGTATCTGGAGTATGATATGCTATTTTCGTATAATCTCATTCATGTTTAATGCACTAATACGGACAACATTTAATCATCATTATCTATGTTGCATAATGATGCATTGGAACTCGGGAGTTGGGCTCCTACTCGACTCCCGATTTTTAGGGCATTACATCCTAATGATGGTATAAGAACTCAACGGCAGATAGAAAATATCTATAGTCATTTTTGCTTTACCTCAAAAATTGAACCCAAGAACATTGTGGAAGCTCTTCAAGATGAACATTAGATAAATGCTATGCAAGAAAAACTTCAACAATTCCAGAGAAATGAGGTATGACAATTGGTTCCCAGACCACTTGATACAAATATCATTGGAACCAAATGGGTCTTCAAGAACAAATTCGATGAATCTGGTAATGTGATCAGGAATAGAGCAAGGTTGGTAGCTTAAGGATATTCACAGATAGAAGGCATTGATTTTGATTAAACATTTGCTCCTTTAGCTCGTCTTGAGTCTATCAAGATCCTCATGTCTATTGCATGTGCGTTAAATTTTAAACTATTTTAGATGGATGTGAAAAGTGCATTTATTAATGGGGAGCTTGATGAAGAACTTTATGTGGAACAACCTAAGGGATTTTCAGATCCTAAGTATCCTCATCATGTCTATCGTCTGAGCAATGCACTTTATGGTCTCAAACAAGCACCACGTGCTTGGTATGAACATTTAACGAAATTCCTTTTGGATCATAAATTCTGTAGGGGGAGTATAGATAAAACACTATTCACTCAAAAGACAAAGAATTCATTGCTCATTGCCCAGATCTATGTGGATGATATATATTCGGTTCTACATGTGAAGATACTGCATATAAATTTGCCGATCTCATGAAGTCTGAATTTGAAATGAGTATGGTCGGTGAATTGAATTTCTTTTTAGACTTACAAGTGAAGCAATTAAATGATGGAATCTTTATGTGTCAGACCAAATATGCAAAAGACTTTGTGAAAAGATTTGGACTCGAGTCTGGTCATACTTATCATACTCCCTCAAAATCTCCAAAGACATTAATGGTAAAAGTGAGGATCAACATCTCTATCGAAGTATGATAGGAAGCCTATTGTATCTCACAACCAGTCGTCCAGATATATCTTTCAGTGTGTGAGTGTGTGCTCGATATCAGGAAGATCCTAAGGAATCCCACCTAACAGTTGTCAAGAGAATCATCAAATATATAGCAGGAACAACCCCTTTCAGCCTATGGTATCCATTTGAAACATCCACCACCATTGCTGGATACTCTAATGTTAATTGGGCTGGAAATTTGGATGATCGAAAATCAACAAGTGGAGGATGTTTCTATATAGGAAATTGTCTAGTTTCTTGGCAGAGCAAAAAGCAAAATTCAATATCTCTATCCACTGCCGAGGCAGAATATATTGTTGCAGGTAGTTGTTGTGCACAACTCCTCTGGATGAAACAAATGTTGTTGGATTATGGGATTGAACAATCCATAATGACCCTCTTCTATGACAACACATGTGTTATCAATATCTCAAAATTTTCCATTCAACACTCTCAGACCAAACATATTGACATCCGTCATCATTTTATCCGAGAACTTGTTGAAGATAAGATTATTGTGTTGGATTATGTGTCTATAGAAAAGCAACTTGCCGATATCTTAACTAAGCCTCTTGATACAAACAGATTTAGTGATCTCCAGAAATCAATCGAAATATGTGCACATTAATGAACGACTCAGTTAAAATGATCTACATAGGAAAATCTTCAAACTGAGATATTTATGGTTAATTATAAACAAAATAGTCAAATCTTCATGAATTAACCATGTTATTTATGTTAACAGACATGCTGAATTTTAACATACTTGATGATATCAAGTCATTTTCGATGTCATCAAGATTCAAATGTCGATGATATCGAAGGTCACTATCGATGTAATCGACGACTCTCAGAAAGATAAGCTAGTGTCCGTTCAAATTTCCTAACGACTGTTGGGCTTTCCCAACAGTCATCGACACGGTCTCCAATGAATGTATGAGCCTGTGTTCGATGCCATCGAAACCACTTCGATGACATCGACAAATCTGTTATAAAAGCCGAATGGAAGCATGAAAGGCTCACATATTTGCCTTCATTTTCTCTGGTTTCTTCCATTTCCTTGCTGCCTTCCAAACAATCAAGAGGAGAAAGAAGATGGTTAAGGGCAAAGGTAAGGGCTCTCTTCCTCAAAATCTTCCAAAGCCAAGAAAGGGAAAAATGTAAACTCAACAGGAACTCGATCACCTCCAAACCAATCGGATTGGGAACAAATCACGATCGTGGATCGTATTGTTCTCAACAGTGCTATTAAACCTTATGGGGTGGATCTCTTGTTAGAAACAATTGCCTGGCAAAATATACTCTATATGGGTGGTCCCTACCAATATGAAATGATCCAGCAATTCTTCAATTGTTGCCACATTGTTTAGGATTATCCGCCATGTATTCGTCTGGAATTTGTACAACAAACCAAACTCATTACTCCAGTGGTTCTTGGACGTCTCCTAGACATTGGCATGACTTGGATCCCAGTCACTGCAAGAAGTCTACATGAATTAGGAATGTGGGGGGAAATCACGCGTGCACTGTGCCAAGGTGCTACAATTCCTAGGAATGATGAAAACGTACTTCCTGTGAAATATCTAGGAACCTTGTTCAAAATCCTCCACAGTATCTTCAGTACGAACGTGTCTCCATGTGACGCCAAAGACATTGGACTAAACCCCTTTGTGTTAAATGTCTTGTATGATGTATATCAAGAGGTTCCTGTGTGTCTGTCCACTCTTATCCTAGAGCAACTGATTAGGATAATCAAGGGGGATCATCAAGATACACTTCCATTTCCATCCCTCATTTGCAAACTTGCACACTGGGTAGGACTGCCGGCGACATCATATAAAGTACATCTTGAAGTATGGTTCGATCATGATGTAGTTCAACAGATGTATGTTTCAGCCTATTCTCATGCAGATAGTCCTCCACCCGTAGGAGTAAGCAGCCAACAGCCACATGTGTAAACGCCTTGGGGATCTAATCGGACACCCCTCCGCAGTCCGGAGTCAGTCACAAATCGCTGACATCATGTACTTGAACGCCATCTACTAATGGACTCGCCGGGATGGACAAGCGGCTCCAAAACTGTGAACGATGATTGTCAGGGATAGAGGACTGGATGGACACTCTCCAGCACACTATGCAATAGATTCCTGAATTACTGATGGCTGGCGGACCTCGTGCACTCTAGCCGGTGGAGGTGTAGGCATATGGATGTGTCTGGGCATGGACACTGTGATCACTTTTTTACAAAGCCCACATACCTTTTTTTTTACCTTGCATACTTTGGGTTATGGTTGGGCTAGATATTTTATTGGAATGGTTTGGGATGGATGATGAAATACTACCATGCTTGGGCAGTTTTTATTTTGGATATTTTTTATGGCTGATTGATATATATATATATATATATATATATATATATATATATATATATTTACTGTCATGATTATTTGATCTCCTTAGAATGTTGATCTCAACTGTGATTGCTTTCTCCTGCATATTCCTTAACAATTGAGAATTGGTTTGTGATTTATATCTCTATGCTGCTATTTCCTGTTAAAATCACATCTCTCCTTTTGATCTGGTATGCATTGAACTATCTGGATCTCTATTGGTTCTCCCATCTCTTAATGCTTCAACTTCAGTCAACTAGTTTTGCTATATTGCACTTTGCCAATGACCGACAAAAAGGGAGAGAACAAATCCCACCACGGAAAAATTGTGTGTATCTATTTGTTAATGGTGGTACAGGTGTTAGGGGGAGCAGCTGCAAGAAGAGAGGGGGAGCAGCTACTACTGAATGATACAGTCGTGTGTGTGAACTCAATAGCATTGTAAAATTGTGTAAAGTTCATGTACACACAATTTAGGGTGTGTTGTTCTAGATGTTGTTCTAGGACTTCAGGTGTTTTGTCACGTAATTGACAAATGGGGAGATTGAAAGTGCCATGGTTTGTCAATTAGCATGAGTGTTGAGTCAGCAAGACAAGTGAGCCCCACAGGAAGATTGTTCAAGCGTCTGCCTCAACAGGATGTGTGCTCGAACTTGTCAAAGGTAAACCTTAGCCTCACATCCCATGTCCCAAAACACCAGGTAAATAAAACCCTTAAAAATGGATAGAACATCTTAGGGTTTAAGGTAAGAAAACTATTTTGTAAAATCAGTTAAATCTCTAAGTTTTCTGCCTTTGTTGAATTATCGATACATGGTTCGATGAAATCGAACCCTGTTATTGATGTCCTCAAAACTCACTCGATATTATCGAATTGAGGACTTCAGATGTCCAGCAACTACAAAGAATTCTGAACTGAATTATCGATGAATCATGGAATGTTCAATATCATCGAATTTTGAATCTCGAGTTCATCAAGATGACTCGATAAAATCGACATCTGGTCAGATGTGTCCAATATGCTGTTAAGGTAAATCATGTGATTTTCGATATATCGAAGAGAGCCTCAATATCCTCAAATTAAAACCTCGATGATATCGACAGACCTTCGATGATATCAGATTGGGACACAAAACTATCCAGCAAGCTTACAGATAAAATATTTCAAGTATCGAGGATCACTCGATAAAATCGATATTCAAATATCGATCATATCGAGACCAGGTCGATGTCATCGAAATAGGACACAAACTGTCCAACAAGCTTATAGAAAAATTCCTTGAAAATATTGATAAATTGACACCATCATCGATATTCAAATTCTGATGATATCGAGGGATGCTCGATCATATCAGATACATGTTAAGTTTCAAAGGCAATTGCTCTCACATTTTTAAATATCGAGGAATCGAACCTAGTTTCGATGAAATTGGAGTTCGAAATTCGATGACATCGAAGAGTGTTCAATTTCCTTGACTTGTTGGCAAAAAGGTTTAAAAGCATTTGACCGATTGAGTTCGTGTCATCGAGCGGCCATTCGATGCTATCGAGAGTATATGCTCGATGATATCAAACCCTGCTCGATGATATCGAACTCTGTCAAAAATATGACCGTTTTATTTTCGTTGGAACTTTTTGCCTATTTAATGTGAGCTTGCCTTTGGTTGTTTGTAGAGAAAATAGATAGAGCTTTTGAGTGTTTAAATCCATATCATATACCCTAAGCCTTTTTCTCTCATGAGAGTTCATCCTCCAATCCACCCTCATCATTGATATTCAATAGAGTGGATTGGGGAATGAACTTCTGCATTCAAGGATCATGCAGCTACCACTTAATGGCAAATCATTGAGCTGGGATACCTTGAATGCATGGATGGTTGGAATCACTCTGTTTCTAATATAGGAAAACATTTAATAGAGTAGGATTCCAACATGACCTTGACCCAACCCGTCGCTATACATTAGAGCATCATTTGTGTTGCGGTTCAAGGGAGCTGAAGATTCTTCGTCATCAAAGGAGGAGATCTTCATCAACGTGCAAAATGGGGCTCATCTACTTATCTGTAAGTCATTAGAGTCCAGAGACCCTTTTGATCATTCCTTTTGTAGGATTGGGTCAAAGGTGCTTCTCACCCCTTTCAAGTCCTCATAGGAGGCCTCTGACGGGAGTGTAGGTGGGGGTGTTGTGTGTTGACCCTTGCTCTGTGGAGAGCATAAACTTAGATCCTTATGTAGGTCCATGACCTGTGTATTCTAAAACTTGGGTGTTGTGTGTTGACCCTTGCTCATGGGAGCATAAATTGTCAGGTTCCTTGTGTGGATCCTTGGCCTGTGTGGCCTAAAACGTGGGTGTTGTGTGTTGACCCTTACTCATGGGAGCATAAACTGTCAGGTTCTTTGTGTGGATCCTTGGCCTGTGTGGCCTAAAATGTGGGTGATGTGTGTTGACCCTTGCTCCTTTGTGGAGCATAAGCTTGTGTCATGGAGACTCATTAGAGTCAGCCTAGTGTAGGTTGTACTAGTTTGAGGTGAACCTGATTTGAAACCTCTAATAGTGAGATACAATACACTCAAGGGTTGAGTGCGTCCGCCGGAAGTGGAGTAGACACGTAGTCGAACCACTATAAAAATAACTGTGTTTGAGATTGCTATTTACTTCTACTACTTGTGTGATTTCTCTTGTTTTTCTCATATTAAATGTGTATATAATTATCTGGAACTGTAACACCCCGGTTCCCAGAACCCGAGTACACTACTTGTTTTCTAAAAACCTGAGTGTCAACCTTTAAAGTATTCCAAATTTCACGTACATTTTTTTTCTTTATCAGAGTTAACCATTCAAGCGGAATAAAAATAATTCATGCATAAGAGGAGTCCAAATATACCTAATCAGGATTTTCAAGTGGTTACCTAAAAACTTATACAAATCAATATCTTAACTTTTACGAACATGACAATACAAATTTATTACAAATGAAATTAGGAATAAAGAGTTGCAATATCATCTGGCTTCTCCCATTCCACATGGACTCCAACATCCACGTCATCTGCGTCTCCTGCACACTGAGTACTGTTTGATAGCGTCAATGGCTATCCAGTGAGGTATAACCCCCAAGATTTATCGCAGCATCAAGATAATTAAGCATAGTTAACAAAGGCAGTGTACGACAAATGTTGCACAAAGATTACCATGGAAATCAGATAAGGTTCATCAGCTATGCATTCATTAAATAAATTGCACAAAATAATAGGTTCATCAGATACACTTTCAGTAAATAAATTTTACAAAGATGATCTTGTTTAAATGCATGGATATATGCACATGCTCACAGACCTGGGGATGCACATCCAGCTGGTAAAAAGTCGCCCAAGGAGAGTTAACCTCCCGAAAAAGACCATACAGACCACCCGAGATAAATTAACTATCTGGAAAAGGCCATGTAGACCGCTCGCGGTAGATGAACTACCTGGAAAAGGCCATGTAGACCGCCTACGGTAGATGAACTACCTGGAAAAGGCCATAATAATATATAGATCACCCAAGGAGGATTAATCACCCAGAAAAGTACACAAAGGTACGCCCAAGAAGGACTAACCACCCTGAAAAGACCATGATATATGCCATGAAAATGCATGATTAGCCCAACCTTTATTATTCCAATTTCAAGCAATCAATTTAGGAAAGCTCAAAGGTCACTATAGGGGGTTGGTCACTTAGCATAGACCAACAGCTCGGGCATAGTGTCCCATTCCACCATCCCTGGCTCATGAGACTAATAAATATGATGTTTTGAGGGCAACCTCTCCAACTAGTGGCTAATCGAAGCTCGACGAGTGGAACTTACCATTAAAGAGTTATTTAATAATAATTCATCAAGGCGCAAAGGCAAGTAGCCAATCAAAGCCACAAAGGACAAATAGACTATTAAGGCCGTAAAGGGCAAATATAAGCCGCACAGGGCAATTAATCCATCCCAAGGATGTAATAAAATAAGATCATCTCAAAAGCCTCTTAGGCAATAAATAGTCCATAAGATGGTAATTCCACAACAAAACTCCATTTGACTTATAAGACGAAATAGACACTAGTAAGAGGATCTCCAAACATCCATACAATAATCACAAGTGGCAAAACAAGCCATAACAAATTCAATACACTTATCCGTATATCATGTTACATTTAAACAAGGATAGAGATAATTGCGATCTATAGCATGTACAGATACTTGAATGTAAATCCAATGATTAGTCATTCATGAAGAATCATTCAATTAGAAATTAACATTTAATAGCATTATATTAAGCAATCAATGAAATAAACAGACTAAGTTAACTATCAAGACGTAGAAAAGCTTGAAGGGTAATCCTCACCTTTAAATTAGACGATCACAATATGAACGTTCTAATGCACGAATCCAACTCGAACGGGTTGGAGCTAAGTTCCTTACATCTTCTACTGTTAAGATTTTAACTTCGGGCTTTGATCTCCTATGTGAAATTAAACCATAAAATTAAGGAAAATTAAGATTCACCAAGCAAGAGAGTTTAATTCACCCTAAGTTAACTCAATTTGATCGACACGACTCAATATAGTCTAAATTCGGCCGTATTTGGATTTTAACCACATAGGTATAATCATGGTCCTTGGAAATTTCACTCGATATCCGGTTTCCATATTTAACACTATTAGTCTAGTCTAAACTATAATTCAATTCAAATGGAAAGTGACTCACCTAGAAATTTGGGTAGACCGCCAGCTAAGGGCTCAATTGAACATTAGCTCATTTTGAGATAGCTCGGTCCCAACCCAAGCTGACTCTAGGAGAACACATCTGAATACGAAAGGATTAATTCAATCACAACACAAAATTTAAAGAATGAAACTTAGAAATTTACTTACCCAAAACCAAGTTCTCTATCACTTGATAAAGTCAAGATTTCTCTAGCAAGGCATCCAGATGTTGCCGAACCTAAAACACCTTCGAGATGAGCTTGACTCTAATGAACTCGGCGGCCTTAACTGAGTTAACTCAGTGACCACTTTCTCAGCTACCCTTTCCTCTTCTTCTTCGTCTTTCTTCTTCCTCCCTTCTTTCTTCTCTATTCTTCTTTCTCCTTTCTTTGTTTCTTCCACGTCCAAATATCCGGACTCAGCGGACTCGACTCTTGACTCGTCGAGTCGAGCCCGCAACTCGACCAGCAACTTAGTCTAGTTAAAATGGGTGCAGTACTTGATGCACCCTGCTGATTCTCCCCTCCTTCTTCGCTCTCTCCATCTCTTTTCCTGCTTCTCTGCTGCGGAAGTCCAACAACTGGACTCGACTCAGACTCTCCCCAAACTCGGCAAATTCGAGTCGAGACTTGGTGCGGCATGGCCACATCAACCCTGCACTCGAGTTCTCTATGCCTCTCCTTCTCTCTTATTCTACTTCATCCTTCTTTTGTTATTCCCTATTGGAGGGACCCGAGATGCTGGACTCCGCCCCGATTTTGCAGCGACTCGGACCGAGTCGACTCCACTGGGTGCGGCAATAGAAGCGGCGTCTTTCTTTCTCTCTCTTTGTATCTTCTTCTCCCTCCTGCTGGAAGACGTCCAACAGCAACCTCCCTGAGCCGACCCGACTCAGTTTCAAGCGAGCTAAGTCAACCCAGTGCGACACGAACGGACGACGCTCTTTTCTCCCTTCTTATTTCACTAACTTTTAGGGTTTCTTTAGGGCATTTCCCGAATTGGAAAGGGAGCTTTTATAGCCTCCGTAATTTCTTCCAGAGGCTTCGGCATAACTAATCCGGGATTACTTATTGGGTTTGTCGTTTTATCAAGTGTATTTAAGATGGTTGAGCAACATTCTATTTGTATGGGTGAATTTTGATATTATAGATGGTCCTCTAACATTAGGGGTCACTGGGTGGATGTCTCTGATTGGGAAATAGAGCCCACGCACTGATGGTGCAGTTTTTCGGCCAAATCAAGGAAGATGACTACCCCGTTCATGGTAGATTTTGATCTAAGGCCTGATCTTATGATCTGAGGTTTATGGGTGGTCCTGATTGGACTTAAGATCATTGTGGGGTCCACCCTTTTGATGGTCGCCACCACCATTTCTCTTTGGTGGTTCGAAGTTAGCATGCGGCGGCTTCACCTATTGCGATGAGAGCCCTAAACCATGTGAAGTGAAATGGACGGCTGAGATCCGCTGAGGTGGAGGGCTAGGATGCAAGTGGAGAATTCCGCATGTGAATAGACAGCCTGGCAGCAATGGAAACGGTTTCCATTTTCGGAAACCACATGTGCACGACCGTTTTATCACAGTGCTCGCAAGCACGTGCGTGTGCTTGAGTGTGTGATGCTGATGAGGTTTTGGGTGGTTTTACCTGCTAAGCATGACGGACGATTCAGATCATTGATCCAATCACAGATGATGGGCCCACATTTAAACTGTCAGATGTCGGGATTCAAATGCGGGCGCGGCAGGAAAAACAGGAGAGATTTCTCCTTTTCGATTTTTGCTCGAGTCAGAGCTTGTTTGACCCAAAACCTAACTTTGTGTGTACAGCGGTGTACATGGTTCTATGCATGTGCATTATTTAAAAGTGGGGCCCACATGATGATCTAAGGATCTGCACCGCCTATTCATCTTGGGCAGTTATTCTAAGGTCTCAGAACGAGGGTGGGCTAAATTAAGAACTCAGGTGGACCATACTTTTTCATTTTTGTGAGTCTAACTAACGATTTCCATCGATTTGATGATCAGATCATTCTAAGATTGAACGTCAACAGTCAAAATGGTCTCAAGGGTCCCTTAGTTGGAAATTAATGGTTAGATTACAGATAAGATGGTCTAATATGTATTCAAAATTTTTAAATATTTTTGTTACAATATTCTTAATAAGGTTATTATTATTATTATTAAATTCATTATTACTATATTTTTAATCATTGAATATTTATATTCAAATATGATGGTTCTATTATTAGGAGTTGTATTCTAGGCTTTTTCAAACTAATTTATCTCTTTATTTATTTATTATACTTATTTTATTTTATTTCGGATTAACGGTTGGATGTGACGATACGAATAACCTACGTTAGATAAGTCCCAACCTACCACTTAGTCTCTTTTTGATCATTTAGATCTTCTCTTATTCCAGGGTAACGATCTGGTCACAAGACTTTGTAACTACTGAGATGAAGATCTACGGTGGATCTCCCAAATTAATAATCAGATGGCGAAATCTTTGGATGGAGATTAGTCTTAATGGTCAATTTAGGCTATAGTGAAGGTAATTGTTCAAATAGTCTAGGTTTGTATTTATACTAAGTTTGGTTACAAGGTAACACCCGAGTACTAGAAAGTACAGGGTGTTACAGGAACTAAGTAGAATCACACCTCACACACAGTCACATCCATCATGAACTATGTTGCACATGTGTTTATCATTTGAATAGTCTTATGATTGGATCCTCTACTTGGCTTGGAAGCCAGTAGAGTTACTTAGAAGAAATCCTGTTTATTTGCATATTAGGCAAGGATAGGGTTGATAGGTTTTAAATATCATCAAAAATTTTAAAAGTCCTATTCACCTCCCTCTAGGACATCTTGGCATATTCCTACTTCAACTAAAGCGGTCATTACCGCAATTTCAAAATCCGGTACACTTGTGGTTAAGCCGCAATTTCAATTAGCGGTTAAGTCGCAATTTCAATTAGTATCAGAGAGGTTCCTCTTGAAGGGTTAAACAACCTAGAGGAAGATCCTAACTGAAGTTCGAAATGTGACCAAGGGAGAGGGAACATCTGTCTCTCATCCACCTAGCTTCGATGGTTCAAATTATGCATATTGGAAAGCTAGATGAGCATATTTTTTAGAATCTTTGGATCATGATGTTTAGGACATTGTTGAGACTGGATATGTGCCACCAACTGAACTAGTGATACTTGACAATGGCACTACAGTCTCTAAACCAAAACCAAAGTCAAAGTGGACTGGCTATGAGAAACAAAGGAAAACATGTGATACCAAAGCAACGAACGCTATTAACTGTGTAGTTTCACTAGAAGAGTTCAAATAAATTTGCATGTGTAGATCTTCAAAAGAAGCATGGGATTTATAGGAGACTACCCATGAAGGAACAAGCACAATAAAGCGCTCAAAGCTACAGCTCTTGAAAGTCCAATTTGAAAATATAAAAATGGACTACAACGTGACATTCATGGAGTTTTACATAAAATTAAATGATTCCAATGCCTAAAATCTAGAGGTGGGCATCGAGCCGAGTCGAGTCAAGGTGGGCCAAGCTTGGCTCGACATGTCCATGATGTACTCGAGTTTGAGCTTGAGCTCGAGCTGGCTCAAGCTCACATTGAAGCTTGGCTTGTTTGCCAAAGCTGTCGAGTCAAGTTCGAGTCGAGCTAGTGGTTTGAATAAAGTCGAGTTTACCTCGAGTTGAGCTCGAGCTTTTTGGGTGAGAGAGTAATGGATTCTGTTCTTGATCCTCCTCCACTAATGAAATTCAAAAATCTTAAAAGAATCAACGTAAAACCTAACGAGAAAACCAAACAAAGCTTTGAATCTGATGAGGAAACCTGTAAGAACCGATCTGTTCTTGATCTTCTTCCACCAGCAGAAATCCAAGTACTAGAAAAGAAACAGAGCAGAACATAGATCAGAAATCCAAGTAAAGAGCTCTAGCCAATCAGATCATTGGATTTCCTTGAAGCTCTAAGAAATCTGAGAAGAACCCATCTCGGATTTCTTGGGTTTCTCGCCCAAGAAGTAGATCTCAAGAGATTGAAATCATACTATTGTGGAGCTGAAATGAAAACTGGTGGTGGTGGTGGTGGTCCGGGTGGAGCGTGACTAGCAGTGAGTAGAGAAAGAAGAAAGGGAAAGGGAAAGGGGGTGCATGCGGTCGGGTAGAGACTCTAGGGTTTGTTTGTTTTGTTTGTTTTTTTCTAAGTTAAAACTTAAAACTTATATTAATATAATATATATATTATAATATATATAATATTATATATATAATTAATTATTTTATTAATCGATCCGAGTTCGAGCTTCAAGTCGAGTTGAGTTCGAGTTCGAGTTGAGTTGAAATGCCCCTTGGTCAAACTTAGCTTGAACTCAACTCGAGTTTCAAATAATTAGCTTGGCTCGGCTCGAATCAACCATTCAAGCCGAGTCAATCCGAGCTTACTCGAACCAAGTCGAGCGAGTTTTTCAAGCTAGCTCGACTCGTGAACAGCCCTACTAAAATCTGTAGGAAAATATTAAGATCCCTACCAGAACACTTCAACTCCAAAGTCACCACCATTGAAGAGTGTAGAGATATTGATGAAATGAAAGTAGAGGAACTAGTGGGTTCTCTACAAACCATTGAATTACACTTTAAAAATCCCACAAAATCCAAACACCATGTCCTTAAGACTTCTAAAAACAAAGTTGAATTTGAGGAGGAAAGTGAAGAGGATAATGGAGATGAGGAAGTAGCCCTCTTGGCCAAACGGTTCAAAAGATTCTTCAACAAGAATCGTGAAAGGGCATTTAACAAAGGGAAACAACCGGACTATAAGCGCCAAATTGGCAAATCCTTCACAAAGTCCAAAGAGCCCCAATGTTAAAATTTCTGAAAGTATGGCCATCTATCTACTGAATGTCCTACAAAGAAATCAAAGGGAAAGGCTATGGCAGCCACATGGAACGATACCGAAGACTCTGAATAAAAAACAAGCGAGTTTGAAAGTGATGGAGACCAGAAATCATTGAAAATACTTATGGCCTCCACCACTGCGGTGATCCCGGATCTAAGGGATAGTAAGGAGATAGATGACCAAAGGGCCCCTCCTCAGATGTAGAAGAAGAAGATGAAAAAGAGAGTGATAGCATCCAAGTAGCTTATGACCAACTTTATACTCACAGTAAAAACGTTGTTAGAAAGCTTGGGCAAGCTAACAATGAGAACGAGCAACTACAAACAGACTTGGATGAAGCGTTGGCTACAAATATACAATTGATTGATAGCCTACAAGATATTATGTTAGAATGCAAGCTTGAAAGGGAAGATGCTGATGATGACTTTAAGATTGAAAATTTAATGAAAAAGAATGAACATCTACAATCAGAAAATGGAAAACTTAAATAAGAAAATGAGAAACTGGAAACTGAAAATGGAAATCTGAAACTAGATATGTAGAAAAGTCCAATCACTTAGCTAAACCTAGTCGTCGATTTTCCCAAAGTAATGAAAAACTAGAAAAACTTGTAGGCTTGGGTAGAAACTTTAGGGATAGAAGAGGCTTAGGCTATGAAATAGGTAAATCTAGCTCTTCTCTTGCACCTCCTATGACTAAGAAATTTATTACATCAGGAAGCAACACAAAAGCTACTCCTATTTGCCATGTATGTGGAGATATAGGACATTATAAGTTTGAATGTCTAGCACTTAAACAGCCCACTCCACTTTCGAGTTGAGCAATATAGGTAAATTTATACCAACTAAAAAAATGATGCAGAAATCAAATGAGAGGAAGAAATATCCTACTCCTCCTAAAATGACACAAAGAATGGAGGAGTTGCTAAAGCAAGTAGTTCAACTAAATCAAAAGACCAAAAAGCTAGTGAACTAAGGAAATCTGGATCAGTTGCTTGAAAAATCCAAAGCACCCATTGTCATGCCCCAAACTCGGAAACCAGGCTCACAGAATTCCCGATCGTCGAATCCGGCGTCGACAGCCTCCGTAATACCCCATTCTCAGCTTCCAGCACTCATACACTAGATTCCGATCCTGGGATCCTACAAGGAGGATTTTCAGTGTGAATTTTTTTGTAATGGAGTATAACCACAAGCATAACCAAGTCACAAACGACAACATCACCACATACCCACTATAATTTTTTTTAAAAAAATAGAGTACAAGGCATAAAGGGAAATACAGTATAGAGATATCAAAAACTCCAGAAGCTCAGCTGCACATTCCTGCTTCAACTCGACTACGTCCTAGAGTCACCTGCATACAACGATCGTGCATAAGCTTATAGAAAGATAAGAGGGTGGTGTAAGTGTGTGTGCACAAGGTAAGTGCCAAGTATGCAATATCAAAGTAATGCGAAAACATGCTGGTAAATTCGTGAATGCTATCAGCCGTACCAAGGCTATGCAATGCAAGGCCTACATGGCCAATGTTATATGCAAGATGCAACTCAAGCATACCAATCCTCATCTGAATCCACATATCAATACAGTTCAACTCTGGAATATTACCAGGGTCTAGTACACTCCACACCAGATCACCGCCCACTAGACACGCAATCATGCAAGTGGAAGAGACCACACTATCCGCCTAGCCAGTAGTCGGCCAATATCTACCTGGCATGTCGATAGCGAACCCATTTATGAGCTGGTCAAACTCAGTCTATCTATGCCCCCTACCCTCGGGCGGATAAAGCCACACCCCCTTCCAACCGACCACGACACAATGGGAGACGCGGCCTAACGGTATACGGCCCTCGTGCGCTCATGTATCCACTCGGTCTCGACATTGGAGCAACCTCCTGGTACCATAAGGGTTTAGAAATTTTCACCCAATGACACCCTTGCGCCCCAGTGCTAGAACCAAAATATTTCTGGTATCCAATCCTACGATTCGCAATATGCCTACGGAGGCCACAACCCTGATGTCGATAGAGTGTACAGTGATCATATCACACAATGCAAGATGCATGAGTCATATTATCCAGTCATACATCAATCCTGCGAGTATCAAGCGCTCATGTGGAGCAACTTCGTCTATCAAGGAGTCCCATAAACAATCCGCCCAATGGCATATGCTATGATCAGTCACTTCTCATATCAAGCATACGTATGATTCGTATGGGCATGTATTACGATGTTATGCTGGCATAAACTCAGTGTGTCCTACTAAACTAAGTACACTAGCATGATTATCAAATATACCAAGCGATAATGGGCCTTAACCGGTATGTTACTTACAGGAGTAGGAGCTGAACGATATGCCTCTTTAGACATATAGAAGTCTATATGGAATGGTCCATGTTAGACTATCATAACCTACTCTAGGTACTAGCATATCATATGTCTTAAGGTAGGGTCCACTGTAAGGATGGTGGGTCTAACCCATGCATTAAGGTAGTTTCCACATAGTGGATATACCAAATCTGATACCACGTATTCTTCCATCTACGGCAAGGGGTAATGATGTATTAAACAATGATTATACCAAATATGATACCACATATTCTTCTGTCTACGGCAAGGGATGATGATGCACTAATGTCAAGGATGGACCTCACACTTGTCTCAACAAGGAGATGGACAGTGTGGATGATTTGTACATGTCACGAGGTCCGAGCAAATGAGGTACAAGGGTAGGATACATCTCTCGTGGGGAGTGAAGTGGGTATACAATAAGGTAAGTTCACAGGGTGAGCTAACCGGGTGAACAAGTGGGCTTTCTCAATCTCTTATCATGAATAAACTGGGCTTCCTTATGAGGCCCAATACATACACAAAGTGGGCTTGGTGGAGTTCATACATCTAGGACTATGTGTCCTCCAAACGGATTGGGTAGCCCGCTCAACTCCTAAGTGGGACTTGGGTATGGTCACTAAACTTAGGTAAAACATGAATCTAGATGGGTCACATTTCTATGGAAGGCCCAATATGAACATAATGTGGGCTCCAAGGTTTGGACAATCCTACAGGGCATGGTGGGAAGGTACTAGCATCAATGGGGGCCCAACGGTTTGGGTTAGCCCAATAAGGGAAGGTGGAAATAGGCTTAACAATAGGCCCTAGGAAGATTTACAACGGTGGACCTTTAACCACCATTGTTCCTATAATGCGGCCCATTAGGGGATCAGGATCTAACTCACAATGGGGCCCAAGGCCCTTATACAAATCTGGAAAAAGGGATGGAGAGCGTATGTATTCAACATATACAACTAGGTGGGCCTCACAAGGCAGCCCATGGTGGATGTATAACACATACATCGCGGTGGGACTCTACTCAAGGCTGGGGTAAAAGAGAGGATGGGGAGATGGGCTTCATGGTGGGCCCTAGGATGGTTCCCAATGGTGGACATTTAACCACCATTGCTCCCAAGGTGTGGCCCATTTGGAACCTAGAATCTAACTACAATGGGGCCCATGGCCCTTTTTCTAGCTAGGAGATGAATGGGCATCATAAACATTGTCATATACATCATGGTGGAATCACACATCACAATTGGGCCTCATCACATAGGCCTCATATGCACCACAATGGGATTCACACAAGGGCCTCATATACATCACATTGGGCCTCACCACATGGGCCTCATATACATCACGTTGGGCCTCACCATATGGGCCTTACATACATCATATTGGGCCTCACACAAGGGTCACATATACATCACATTGGGCCTCACCATATGGGCCTCATATACATCATATTAGGCCTCACCACATGGGCCTCATATACACCACATTGGGCCTCATACAAGGGCCTCACATGCATCACAATGGGTCGCATCACATGAGCCTATATACATCACAATGAGCCGCATCTCAAGGGCCTATATATATCTCAATGGGCCATACACACGGCCTTATACATCAGGTGGGCCCTGTACATATGGCAGGTGGGTCCGCCGTCCAGCAAAATGGATGGATGGCGTAGATATGAAACACATACATCATGATTGATCCCACCGTCCAGATGGACGGTGAGGATATAACACTTTCATCATTGTGGGACCCACCGTCCATGGGCTGGACAGTGGATGCGACACATGCGTCAGGTGGGGTCCACATCCCATGGATGGACGGTATAAATAAAACACATATATCATGTGGGACCCATGTCCCTGTATAGGACGACACGAATGAAACACGTACATCATAGGTGGGTCCCACACAGATGGACGGTTGGGATATAACACATACCTCATGATCATACCCTCAGAGCTTGCTGACGTCAATACAGCAGCTATATGTTGCTGGGCTGCTGGCCCAGTGTCCAGCAGATGGACGGTTTAGATATAACACATGCCTCATGATCAGACCCACAAAACTTGTTGACGCTAATACAGCAGCTGTATGACGGTGGTCCCCACCGTCCAGATGGACGGTGGGATAAAATACATATATCACATTGGTGTCCCACGCCCCAGGACGGTGCGGGTACAACACATTATCAAGGTGGCCCCCACACGTCTAGCTTCTGAACGGTGTGGATTCAGCACATGCATCAAGGTGGGTCCACATGTGTGGCCCACCAACGTTGAAATAAGCTGATATTTGTGTTTTTCCGATCGGCCAAGCCTGTCCCAAACGGACAGGCAGGTGGCCTGTCCGCTGGACGTCAACAAGGTGGGCCCCTCAAACCGGACGGCGTGAATGAAATACTTGCATCATAGTGGGCCGCAAACAGGGAAGAGAGAGGGAGAGAGAGAGAGAGAGAGAGAGAGAGAGAGAGAGAGACGTGTAGCAGAGGAGCTCCGCCACTATGAGCTCCTCTAGCAATTACAATGCATACATCAAATGGGTCCAACCAAATGTAGGCCCTCAAATCATAAAAAATAACGATGGAAATCCCTTTTCCACCAATCAAATGCAAGGTCTAGATGACCTTCAAGCAATAGGAAAATAAACATCATGATGGGGTCCATGGAGAATGGCCCCATCATGGGATGAACATATGGATCATAGTGGGCCATCGGCCACACCTAGGGTCCAAAGTGAAATCCATACCATCAATCGGTAGGCCCCACTTGGCCCATCATCAAAATCACAAATCTAGTCCAATAAACACCCACCATTGGATCTTCTTCTTGGCTCCTTGGAATGTTAGCTCCTTGGCTTCAACTTTGATGGAGAATGATGAAGATTGAATGGTGGAGATGAGAGAATAGGGGGTAGGAAGTGGGCCACACTTGGATCTTTCTCTCTTTGGGAATGCTTGGACGTCCACCCTCTCTGGTTGCTTGGAAAATGGGTAGAGAAAGAGATAGAGAGAGAGGGTGGTTGTAAGGGAGATGGGATGGAGTGATGGGTGTGAGTGACATGAGGGTTGACTTAGATAGGTTGCTTGTCTTGGGGAGAAAGAAAACACGGGCTAGAGATGGGATGTGTACTTGATTGATTGATTGATTGATTTGAAAGGTGGGTAGAGATTCTCTCGTGATTCGCAATGCGTGACATTTTTCTCGAAATAAACGCGGGCCCACAACTCTTGGCTTAGGTATCGCATTGGTGCGTAAGACGCGGCGTTGGAACCGCGATGATGGCGTGGTCGCAATGGTACAAGTCTTGGGTCGAGTCAACTCAGATCTACAAGAAGCGACTTAGGGTTGCGCGTAAACGCCGATTACAGGTCAGGGTTGCCAGAATTAGTCGGGGATGATCGCAAAAGTCTAAGGAAAGGTATGGACTAGGACACAGGCCTTACACCCATGGATAACCACCCTAAAGGAGAAAACAAAACATCATCTCCAAAAATGATGGTCACTAAATGGGTGATAACAAATAAGAACAATTGCCTGGCGATTCATACTGCACTTAAAGCGAGCACTAGTAGCGGTTGCTCCAAGTAGATAACTGGTGACCATGACCCACTTTTGTGATTATGCTAAATTTGATGATGGGTCAGTTACATCTAAAGGGAGCTCTATTAAGATAATTGAACAAGGGACAATGGTTGGGCTTAGATTACCTAAGATTGAAGATGTTCTTTGAGTAAAGGGACTGAAACACAATCTTTTAAGTATTTCCCAAATTTGAGACAAAAGAACACTCTGTCTTCTTCTCCAAGGACATGTGCAAGATCTTAGACCACATAGGTAAATCAATTTTGAAAGGTCTTTGCACAAGTGACAACTGCTATGTAATTAAAAGTAGTTGAGAAAATGTCTCATCCACAAGTTATAACATGCCCCGGGATAATAAGTCTGAATTGTGGAAATGCCTAATCACTAAGCAAACTCTTAGAAACCGGGAACAACTAAGTAAATTGATTCTAAAAACGACGAAGGCATTTTCTTGAGATATTCATTAAACAGACGCGTCTGAAGAGTATATAATGTAAGGGGCCCTTACAATTCAAGTATCTGTCAATATGGTGTTGATGACAACCACATGACAAAAATGGTCCTTCTATTAATATGGAGGATAATGTGAACCATGCACTATAGGCAAACCTAATAACTATTCCATTCCTCCATTTGAGCCTCAACCGTTGAATAACATAGCAATTATTTAGGATCATCACCTCGATCAAATCATTGGAAATCTTAAAGGAAGACTCAGCGCTGTCTTGAGATCATCATCTAGTCATCTCTACTTCATCTTAATAATTGAACCACAAAATGTTGCCCTAAGTGCTCAAATGTGAATATTGGATTACAATGATGCAAAATGAACTAAAACAAGTTGAGAAAAAATGAGATGTCACAGCTAGTCACATGTTACTGACTGGAACTAGAGATTTTGGGCTATGGTATCCAATTGACACATCTACCATCATTGTTAGGTATTCAGATGTTGATTGGGCTGAGAATATTGATGACCGCAAATCAACCAGCAGTGGTTGTTTTTATGTCGGCAACTATCTTGTATCTTGGCATAGCAAGAAGCAAAACTCAATATCATTGTCTACTACCGAGGCCGAATACATTGCAACCGGTAGTTATTGTGCACAGTTCCTTTGGATAAAGCAAATGTTGTTGGATTATGGCATTGAACAATCAATAATGACACTATTTTGTGATAATACAAGTGTCATTAACATTTCTAAAAATCAGTCCAACATTCAAGAACAAAGCACATCGATATCCAACACCACTGTATATGTGAGCTTGTAGAGGAAAATATACTTGTGTTGAATCATGTGCCTACCGAGCGACAACTTGTCAATATATTGACAAAACTGTTGGATGCCAATAGATTTGGAAATCTCCAAAAATCTATCGGATTATGCACGGTCAGATCTTGTTTATGGCCCATTGTTTTAACTACTATATTTGAGGTTTAACCTTTTATATTATTATTATTATATTATTATTATTATTATATATGTGTGTGTGTGTGTTTATAAGTTTATTTTTACTTTTTTTGTGTTATTTGTAAATTTGATTGAGTGTACATGTATTGATTTATTGGTAAAATTATATGTACATCTCATAGTATATGTCAATGCAAGCTGAACTGGTAAAACTGAGTTGAACAGACTATTTCGACGGAATCGAAAAGCCTTCAATGGGATCGAACAATTTTCGATGGTATTGAAGTTGGTTCGATTGCATCGAAAAATCCTCACAACTCTCTGACCTAACTGGACGCTTTTCAATGGCATCGAAGATGGATTGATGACATCGAAGATAATGCTTCGATGGCATCGAATATGCTTCGATGGGATCGAAGAATCGGGCTATAAATAGTCTCGGCGTGAGCGAGATTTCTCACTTTCAACTTTTTCATGTCCCCTCTCACGTTCGGTCGTCTTCAACCCCTCTTGGAGCTCCAGTGGCCGATTCCTTCTAGATTTCTCTCCACCATTGTTGCTCCTAGTTGTAAGGTTCCCTTTGTGTACTCCATTCTATTTTCCATCTATAGGGTTGCCTTTTCTTGGGTGGATAGAGCTGATTTAGGGTTTTTAATTTCCCATAGTTGTGTGCATATCCTAGTAATTCCTCTTGGTCAATCTTGTTTAATCTTGTGATTCACACCATGCCAAAAGAAAAGGGGAAAACCACAAGGAAAGGGGAGTCCTTGAGGCCACAAAGAAAGAAAATATGTAGCCGCCCTATATCTCAAAGGCCCCTAGCTGATGCAGCACCCTTTCCACCTATGTCTCCAGCCACACGACAGGAAACATCACGTCGGATTGGTCCCACTCCTGTTCCCGAACCGGAAGTTCAGATACTGGTCGTTCCTCCTCGTCCTGAGAACTTATATGAAAATTTTAGGGAGAGGAAGATGGTCTTGGAAAGACCGGTGGATCGGGAATGCATCTGCCCATACGAAATAGAATAAATTTTAGAAAAGAAAAGGGGAGGGAGCAAATTGTTAGAGTTTGGCAGTGTGTCTCGGAATGAGCAAGTATACCAGTTCCTGGCTTACTGTCACTCTCCTATCCAAGATTCTGCATCTTTCAAGGTCACCATAGGACATACCATAACTCGCATCACCCCTACAATCATTGCTTAGCTCACTAGTGTACCAGGCTCTCCACAGGGCCTGGCGGACCATGACTTTGATTCTATAGACATTAGGGTCGAGATTATGCGCTTTTTGTACAATGGCCAGAACATTCCCTGGCATAACGGGAACGCTCTTCGGTCTACGAACATGGCGCATCGGTATCGAGTCCTTCATGGAGTCTTCACTCAAATGTTTATCCACGTTGGACAAACAAGGCTGATTTGACACCATTTATGCTTGATATTATATATAGTGTATGTCGGGGCATCCCTTCGTGTCTACCAACGATCATTGTCCACCAGATCACCTACTATATTCAGGGTACTAGAGACACTCATTCCATTCCCCCATATCATGCCTTTTGACTCGGTTCATGAGTTTGCTACCTACTACGGATCGTCTTAGGGTTTCCCCTAAATTCACCGAACTGAACATTAAGAGGATGAATTTGGAGAACAAGGCTACTTCCACTTCAAGATCGGGACCGCGAGACGAGGATATACTCGAAGAGACTGAGGCAGCTAAGACCAAGGCTACTGAGACCGAGGCGGCTGAGCTAGACTATCCGATAGAGGACGAGCATTGCCCAGCTCACGAGCTCCCGCGCACCCCTGACAGGCGCACTAAACGTCGTATGTCGTATCACGAACACCGGGAGTCCATCCTGTAGCGTTTAGATCATCAGGATGAGCGTCTGTCGCGCTTGGAGTGAGCATCCGAGGCTATGCAGAGAGGGATCGAGAGAGTGGAGCAGTCAATCCAGGATATCATCACCATGATCACAGGTGGATGGGACAACAACGCTCCCCGTAAGGATTCTCAATCTGCTCCAAGTCCAGATCAGTGATGCACAGATGGTTTTGGCCAGTGACATGGGTATCTTTTTAGATGTCCTGGCCCATCTGGTTTATTCATCCTTGTATATTATTAAATCCGATGTGTGGTGATGTGTGTGTGTTTTTGGATATTTGTGCCCAACTTAGGCTTATTGGGGTGTGGATGATGCTATATTTTTTAATATTTTATGGATATTCATACCATTTTTGGGCATTTCAATTTACATGATATATATGCATGGCATGCTTAGTTGTTTCTCACATAATTCTTGTCCTTAATTCTATTGTTTCAAATTATGTGATTGCTTAATCTATCTTCCAACTATGCTTTTATGTGAATTGATTCTCCAACTTCAATTATGTATGACATGTTTCTTAATACTAACCATTTGTCAATGAGTGACAAAACGGGGGAGAACAATACTCCCACCATTATGTGAGTTTGTTGTTTTGATGCTAATGGTGATGTAGGAGGATAGGGGGAGTAGGAAGATAGGGGGAGTGTCACGCCCCAAATTTGAAAACTAGGCTCACAAAATTCTCGATCGTCGAATCCGGTGTTGACATCTCCGTAGTACCCCATTTTTGGCTCCCGGTACCCATATACCAGGTTCCGATCCTGAGATCCTACAAGGAGGATTTTCAATATAAATTTGTTTTGTAATAAGCATAACCCACGAACAATAACAAGAACATCATCACAAAATCCACTATGATCAAAAACTTTAAGTACAATGCACATAAAGGGAAATACAATGATAATAATAATGAAAGCTCCAGAAGCTTTGCGGCACGCTCCTGCTCCTACTCAGCTACGGCCTAGCGTCACCTACATGCATCAATCATGCATAGCTATAGAAAGCTTAGATGGTGGTGTAAGTGTGTGCGTAAGGTAACCATGCAAGTATGTAATATCAGAGTAACGCGGAAACATGCAAGTAAGTCCATGAACACTAACAGCCATACCAAGGCTATGCGATGCAAGACATGAATGCTATCGGCCATACCAAGGCTATGATGCGATACAAGGCATGAATGTTATCGGCCATACCAAGGCCATGCGATGTGAGATGTAACTCAAGTACACCAAACCTCATTTGAATCACATATCAATCCAACTCATCTCGAGAGCATCATATATCAGTACAGTTCTCACGCTGAAAAATCATCGGGGTCTAGTACACTCTACGCCAGCTTGTCGCCCCTATCCAAGCGCACAACTGGGTAAGTGGAAGAGACCTCACTATTCGTGTCACGACCCTAAATCTAGTGTTAGTAATCCATGATTACTATACACCAAATTTTGGTTGACAGCCTCCGTAGAACTTTGATTCTTAGGACTTTCAAGTAACACATACTAAGTCCCATAAGCGGGTCAGGTCAAACCTCTCAACCAATCGACACGCGTCGGTGGGAGTCGCTGCCTACGGTCTAAGCATTGGTAGTTCCTAATAGTACCAATCAGGGTATAGGGACTTTCACCCACGGACCCTCTAATCATGTCCTGTCGAATTACACATTTCTGGTGTGGTGTCCAACTATGTTCCTATGAAAGTTAGTCTACTTAGGGCTTCGTAGGGCTTTAAAAGAAAAATTCAACAACAAATTATCTTTTATAGGGCTTTCTTGGCTTTCAGCAATACCTAATTCTAGCAAATTCCAACAAATTCCAGCAATACCTAATTCCAGCAATACCCGAACCCTCAAACAGAAAATCTAGCACTGATTTCGCCTTAAAACAGCAATTTCAGCAATCGCCTAACCCTAACTGAAAATCCAGCGAAACCCTAACCCTTAATCAGTAATTCCAGCAATAACTGAACCCTCAAACAGAAAATCCAGCACTGATTTCACCTTAAAATAGCAAGTTCAGCAATACAAACCAGATTTCAGGGGCATCGGGTCTTACAATTCGCCTGCCAATATCGGGCCCGGCTCGTCGATAGCGGACTCATTCCTCAAGTTGGTCAAACTCAACCTAGTCATTGCCCCCTCACTCAGGCAGGTAAGGTCACCCCCCTTCCAACCGACCACAACACAGTGGGAGACACAGCCTACTAGTATACGGCCATCATCTGCTCGTGCATCCACTCGGTCTCAACGTGGAGATCCTCCTAGTACCATAAGGGTTCGGGGACTTTAACCCAAGGAATCATTGCACCTAGTGCTTAGAACCAAGTATTTCGGTATCCAATCCTGTTCATCCGTGCTATACCTGCGGAGGCTACAGCCCTGATGTAGATAGTAGGGCGTAACAAAATCATAACACACAAAATGCAAGATGCATGAGTCACACAATCAGTCATGCATCAATCTTGCGCGTACCATGAGCTCATGTGGGACAACTCCGCCTATTAGGGAGTCATAAACAACCTGCGCATGGCATAACAATGGTCAACCACATCTAATAACAAGCATGCAGGTGATGCATTTATGGGCATGTATCATGATGTTATGTTATTACATATATAATCGGTATCAATAACTGGCTATATACAAGGCAAGTCCATAAATGTGTAAGTGTTATGATCTCATGCTCCTTTGGTTGTCAAATTTTGTGTGTACCAAAACATCTATCGGTGTTCTGTACTTGTATGATCATTTATTGGAATTCAAGACACCTCAAGAAGCTACATGTTGAAGCCTCAAAAAGCTACATGTTGAAGCCTCAAAAAGCTACATGTTGAAGCCTACATGTTGAAGCCTCAAGAAGCTATAATGTTGAAATTCAAATCTAAAGAAACAACGCATGAAGTAGTTCTATGTTGATGAAGATCTCAAGCATGATATGGTTCAAGATCTCAAGCCTGATATAATTCAAATTATCTACATTCGTTGAATGGTTGAAGTTCAATGTCCATACGACATGGTTCAGGTTTGAATGACCTTAGGTTGACCCTTTAAGTAGGTCACTTTGGATACATTAATCAAATATTTATTTTACATAAGGTTGGTCTATTCTACGACCAGTCCTAGCTCTTGTTCGACCAGTCCTAGCATTGGTTCGACTAGTCCAAGAAATTCCACGACCAGTCCTAAGTAGTTGAAGATTTTTCGGAATTTTTGGTACGCCCACGACCAGTCCTGGAGGTCCTTCGACCGGTCGTAGGTGTGGCTTCGACTCGTCCACGACCAGTCGTGGAGCTACGACTTAAAGTCCAGCAACGAAATCACTGGTCCTACGACCAGTCGTAGGAATCGACGACCAGTCGTAGGTACTCACGACCAGTCGTAGAACGGCTTTTAAAGATCGCGCTTATTTTTCAAAAATCTGTTAGAGCTACGACCAGTCGTAGGTTTCTAAGACCAGTCGTAGGAGCGATTTCTGCTTCTATAAATTGAACACGAAATTCAGAGTTTTCATAACTTCAACGCTATTCAATTCAAGAAATTTTCAAGTGATCACTCTGAGATAAGTTTGTGTTTATTTTAAGCTAGATTGTGCTTATTTAATATTCCTTTTTGCTAGCTTATTTAATTTGATTTTGTTTCTATATTCCAATCTCATTTGAAAAGAGGAATTATCTTATTCCTTCTTCTTGGAATCAAAATCAAATTTAGCTACGCCCATGAGTTAAATCTAAAATCAATTAGAACTTAGAACCTTATGAATGTGAGTATTGGAAATTGAACTTTGACATTCAAATCATCTACTCCGATTGGTTCTACCGGGTGCTACGAAAAAGGAGAAATCCAGGTATTTTACAATTCTGTAAAATTCATTTACTTTTGGTTTTGTTTGAGGTTGAGCCAGAGAAAAATCTCATTGTATTGGTTGTCTGAGGAAAACCAGAAAACTCAGAAAAGAGGGGTTTTTGGATTGTGTAAGCCCAAGTGAAAAAGACACAATTGTAAAGGTTTTTGGTGAACCTGTGAAAACCTATTTGTTAGTGAACGCTAATATCCCCTGTGTGAGGATATTAGGAGTGGAGTAGCTTTTGTGTGGCTGTTGGAAAACAGTTGGTGTACACACAAGCGAACCACTATAACTCTTTGACTTGTGGTTTGAATACTTGCTTAATTGTCATATCTTTATCATTCGATTGTGTGGAATGTACAAGTGGATGTGAATGTTGTAACTATTTACATTTCAAGCAAGTGTGGGGATTGTTGTTGTAATATTTAGATCTTACTTCTGCATTTAAATTCAATTCCTTGCTATTTCATTTACTTATATTAATATTAGTCCTTGATCCAAAGAGGTTCTAGAAATAAGGTTGTCCTACCATAAGCCCTTGTTGATTATGGTGTAAGGTTGTCCTTAGAACTGAATTTGCATCAATCTCTCGATATCTATTTATCAAGGTGATTTAAATTTAGCTTTGTGAATTGATTCATGTTGTAAGGCTATTGGTTTATTTTATTTCCGCTGATTTATTTTAATTTGGCATAGTCCTATTCACACCCCCCCCCCCCCCCCTCTAGGACATATAGCTTGGCCTTTTCAAGTGGTATCAAAGCCTAATAGCTCATATTTGTTGCTTTTTATTTGGATTTATTTCCTGAGCTAACGATCTAAGCTATATAAAAAGATGTCAAATTTGATAGCCTTTCAGTTACTAGACCTCCTCCTTTGATGGCTCCAACTATGCCTATTGGAAAGCCAGAATGAGGATCTTCCTCAAATCAATGGATGAAAGTGTGTGGCAAGCCACAGTGACTGAATGGAAACCTCCTATCATGGAAGTAACTGGTGTTGATGGTTAAAATCTATGAAAAGTTACACCGTATTACCAATGGACCACACTTCAGAAAAATGAGAGTAGTGCTAATGCTAAAGCACTAAATGCAATCACTTGCGCACTATCACCGGATGAGTTCAAAAGAATCATATCCTGTGATACTGCAAAGCAAGCCTGGGATATTTTAGAAATGACACACGAAGGTACATCAATTGTCAAGAAATCTAAAGTCCAACTCCTCACAACTAAATTTGAAGAAATTATGGAGGAAAATGAAATGTTTATGGACTTTTACACTAGATTGAATGACATTGTAAACTCAATGTGGGGTCTTGGCGATAAGATCCCAGAAAGTAAAGTGTGTGCAAAAATACTACGATCTCTTCCTGAACGGTTCAATTCAAAGGTAACCGCAATCCAGGAACTTCGTGATACGGATAATATGAAGGTAGAGGAATTAGTTGGTTCTTTACAAACCTATGAATTAAGTTTTAAAGCTCCTAAAGGTAAATCTATTGCTTTGAAGTCATCTAAAAGTATTATTCAAGAAAATTCAGATTCAGAAAAGTCTGAAGATGATATGGCCCTTTTGGCGAAAAAGTTTTATAAGATTTTCAAAAGTAAGAAAAGAGTCGATTTTCAAAAGGGAAATGAAAAGAAACGTTCCAAACCTAAGTCTAAAACTTGGAAATCATTGAAAGATAGTCAATGCTACAACTGTCAAGAATATGGGCATTTAGCAAACAAATGTCCTAAAAAGGACAGATTCAAAAGGAAGGGTATGTTGGCTACTTGGGATGAATCGTCTGATTCTGAAGCTTCTTCTGAGTCAGAAAATTCAGAAACTGAGTCGGGCAGTGAACTTAAGGCCCTTATGACTCTAGCCAAGTTTACTTTTTCCGATCACGATGATTCAACAAGTGAAGAAAATTTGGATAGTGATCATGAATATGATGAAGATCTTCAAGATGCTTACAATGCCTTATATAAGGAAAGTTGTAAAATTGCTGTCAAACTTAAACTTCAAAAAGAAAAGTTTTATAAACTTAAAGAATGTTTTGAAACTCTTATTTTAGAAAAATCTCAAATTTCAGATAGTTTTGAAAAGTCTAAGTGTGATCTAGAATTCAAAACCTCCCTAATTGAAAATTTGAAATCTGAAAATGAGAGAAAATTAAAAATGAAGTATCTTCTCTTCTGAGTTTGAAGGACACATGGAGATATGCCCAAGGTGATCCGAAATTAGAAAAATTTTATCCGGATCAAGAAAATGTGGCGATCGATCCGGGTTGGGTTATGATAAAAACACATCTCCTAAACAGAAGAATACTCCTTCCAATTTTGTGAAAGGAGAGACTTCTAACTCAAAAGGAAAAGGTAATAGTCAAATTTTTTCTAAAAATACAAAAACTTTTCCTAAACCCAAAAGCAGCTATTTAAAAATCAGATTCGAAACCCACTAGCTGAAAAAATTATTGATTTACTTAAGGAGCTATTAAAATCTAATTCTGTAGGTCACTCTTACAACTATAAACAAAAGAAGACCAATTATTCTCCTAAACCCAAAACAGTACTGAAATGGGTTCCTAAGGTTGCTGTTTGGTTGCTCACACTGCTTTCAAAGCTACAAGCCATTCGAAATGGTATCTAGACAGTGGATGCTCCAGACATATGACAGGCGACAAAGCACTATTCACCGATCTTAAAGATATGACTGATGGGTCAGTCACATTTGGTGATGGTAGCAACTGCAAGATTATTGGCAAAGGTACGGTCCAACTCTATAACCTTCCCTTATTTAAAAATGTTTTATATGTTGAGGGTTTAAAACACAACCTGTTGAGCATATCTCAAATATGCGATAACAACCATAATGTTAAATTTTCTAATCAAGGTTGTGAAATTATAAATGAAAAGGGTTCTGTAATATTAACTGGTCGCAGAACTTCTGAAAACTGTATATATAGTAAGCGATAGTAGCTCATCTAAACAAACGTGTTACATGGTCCATACCGATGAGACAGAATTATGGCATAAACGCCTCGGACATGTACACTATCGAAATTTATACAGATTGAGCAAAGGTGAACTAATTAGAGGTCTACCTAAGATGCAAAAAGTAGACAAGATTTGTGGTGAATGCCAGTATGGTAAACAAACTAGGAGCTCTCACAAAAAGGTGAACTCCAATACCACCACACAAGACCACTCGAGCTTCTCCACATGGATCTTATAGGACCAACAAGAACGGAAAGTCGAGGTGGCAAAAAAATACATCTTAGTTATTGTAGATGATTATACAAGATTCACTTGGGTTTCATTCTTGAGAGACAAATCAGAAACCCTTGATGAAGTGAAAAAGATTATAAAACGGATTCAAACTGAAAAAAGTTCTCAAGTCAACAAGATCCGTAGTGATCATGGATCCGAATTCGAAAATAGCGGTTTTGAGAAATTCTGTAGCGATCAGGGAATATCGCATGAATTTTCTGCACCTAAAACTCCTCAACAAAATGGAATTGTCGAGAGGAAGAATAGAGTGCTTCAAGAAATGGGAAATGTTATGTTAAATAGCATGAAGCTTCCTAGGAATCTATGGGCTGAAGCAGTGAATACAGCCTGCTACATTATTAACCGTGTTTATATCTGTAAAACTAATAATAAAACGGCTTATGAAATGTGGTTTGAGAAAAAAGCCTTTTGTCAAATACTTTCGAGTTTTTGGCAGCAAGTGCTATATTTTGCGTGACCGTGAAAATTTGGAAAAATTCGACACTAAAAGTGATGAAGGGATCTTTTTAGGATATTCTTTAAACAGTCGTGCATATCGTGTTCTGAACAACAGGACCGGTGTGATTCAAGAGTCAATAAATGTTGTGATTGACGATCTTTTGAATACACCTGTCCCTAGTTCAGATAATGATGAAGTGCTTATACTTGAAAAACAAGAAACTTCACCAAGTGAACCTAATTCTGAATTTAGGACTGTTAAAGATCATCCAACTTCTCAAATACTTGGAAACCCTCTCACTGGTGTGCGCACTCGTAGACAATTAGAGGACATATGTAACTACGTATGCTTTACATCCCAGATTGAACCGGTTAACGTAAAAGAAGCACTTTCGGATGAAAACTGGATTCTTGCGATGCAAGAAGAGCTTAATCAGTTTGTCAGAAATGATGTTTGGTATCTTGTTCCTAGACCTAAAGATAAACATATTATTGGAACAAAATGGATTTTCAAAAACAAATCTGATGAACTTGGAAATATTATTCGAAATAAAGCAAGACTAGTTGTACAGGGTTATACGCAAATTGAAGGTATTGACTATAATGAGACATTTGCCCTGTAGCTCGTCTTGAATCAATCAGACTTTTTATCTCCATTGCATGTTTTAGAAAGATTAAAATTTATCAAATGGATGTAAAGAGTGCCTTTCTGAATGGTGATTTACATGAAGAGGTATATGTTGAACAACCAACAGGGTTTGAAGATCCTAAATTTACTGATCATGTGTATCGTCTTAAGAAGGCTCTCTATGGTCTGAAACAAGCTCCCAGAGCATGGTACGAAAAACTGACTAAGTTTTTACTAAGTCATAATTTTCAGATGGGATGTGTTGATAAGACACTCTTTGTTAAGAAGTATAACGATGATATTCTAATGGTTCAAATATATGTTGACGATATATTTATGTATAATGTCTTGACTGTTGAGTTGCAGATTTGATGAAGTCTAAGAACTGGTGAATTAAACTATTCCTAGTTGAGTTTGATGTTGAATATAGTTAAATTGAATGGTTGGTGGATGTAAATTAAAATTTCCTAGGGTTGCAATAAAAACAACAACCTGATGGAATTTTTATCTCTCAAACCAAATATGCTCAGGGCTTAATCAAGAAATTTGGATTTGAGAAAGGTAAAAATTTTGATACTCCTATGAGTACAACTTTGAGACTCTCAAAAGACTCTGCAGGTAATGATGTGGATCCTAAATTGTATCGTAGTTTGATTGGTAGTTTACTTTATCTGACTGCTAGTAGACCAGATATAGCCTTGAGTGTTGGTATTTGTGCTCGTTATCAATCAAATCCTAAAGAATCTCACTTAACTGCTGTTAAGCGGATTATGCGATATGTCGCAAGTTCTACTAAACTAGGTCTCTGGTATCCACATGAGACTAATGTTCAATTAGCCGGGTATGCAGATGCTGACTGGGCTGGAAACATTGATGATAGGAAATCAACCAGTGGTGGTTGTTTCTACATTGGAAATTGTCTTGTTTCTTGGTTTAGTAAGAAGCAAAGTTCTATATCGCTATCAACAGCTGAGGCTGAATACATTGCTGCTGGAAATGCATGTACTCAACTGTTTGGATGAACGAATGTTGAGCGATTATGGAATTACTCAGGATTCTATGATTTTATTTTGCGATAATTCCAGTGCAATAAATATCTCTAAAAATCCAGTTCAGCATTCACGTACTAAGCATATTGATATTAGATTTCATTACATTCGTGAATTAGTGGAAGAAAAGGTAATATGTTTGGATTACATTCCAACCGAGACTCAACTTGCTGACATTTTCACTAAACCGCTCGACAAAAGCAGGTTTAATAAATTAAAGTTTGATCTCGGTATGTGCAATTTAAATTGAATTTGCATGATTTAGTGTATCATAATGTACATAAGTTTGATGATTTATTTGCTTAAATTTGAAATTTATTTGAAAAAAATTTTTGCAAATTTTGAGTCGTACTCGACCAGTCGTGAGTGTACACGACCGGTCGTGCTACGACCGGTCGAACACGTACACGACCGGTCGTGAAACTCGGGATTTCACTTTAATTTGGGGATTTTGACTCTTCTTCCTCATTTCTTTTTCCCACCAACGGCTCTAGCTACGACCGGTCGAACCCACCTTCCTAGTTCTTCAAGGTTAGTGGTTCCTTTGCATTTTATTATAGATTCTTGATATAGTGTGTTCAAATCACTTTCTTGTTGAATCTATTGGGTCGTTCATTGCAAGATTGGGGTTTTATCTTGAAAAATCTGATCTATTAAAACCTCATCTTTTCTATCTTGCATCTGTTGTTTCATTGAAATCCTCCATTAAAAATGGATGCTAGAGGTAAAAAGAAAACTACTAGAGGTCCCTCTTCTTCTAGATCAACTTCTATTGTACAACGTCATCTTCGGTCTCCCGAAAATGATCCTCCAAATGTTCGGGATTTGCGTATGCGAAATATTATTGTTGAGAGCGTCCTGTGAATGTTAATCACATTGCTTCATATGGTATCCCTCCTCTGTTGGAATCTGTGGGATGGGATAACATCTTGCATTGGGGTGGACCTGCATACCAGTCCATTGCCCAATCCATGTTTGCATGTATCTGTGATTTTTCTCTTGAGAATTTAATTTTTAAAGTTGATACTCAAGAAGGATTGTTTGTAGTGGATCGACATTTGATTGCTGATATTATGGAAATACCTGTCAATGATGAGAGCATTCCAATTAATATTTTACATGACAGTCTCTCTGAATCTGAACGTAGAATGCTTACTAGAGATTTATGTAATTTGGATGTTCATTGGACTCATAAAGGTCATGCACTTCCCTCAAGATTTTTGTTACCCAGACACAGAGTACTACATAGGATTTTCATCTCTAATCTTTATCCTCGTGCTGGTAATAAAACCGAACTCACTGCTTTTATGGTTCGTGTTTTGCATTCTGTCATCTCTGGTGCAAAAATTTGTTTACCTTCCTTAATTTGTCATTCCATTATTCTGTCTCGTCAACATCCTGGACATAGGATATACCCTTTGGTTATTTGTTGACTATGCTGGCAAATCATATGCTCGTTGCTATGCCTACTAGAGAAAAAACCCATCCATCATCTCCCTTTTAATAATTCAAATCTTAACAAGATGACTTTAGAATTGGCTGATGGCCAAGTGGATGCTGGTGACGGTGTGGTGCTGAAGCAAGAGATGCTGGTCAAGCTGGTGATCCTACTGAAGACGTGAATATGGATGATTTATTTGAAGAACTTGAGTCAGACTCGGCTGATGATCCTGATTTTCAGCCCTCTGATTTTGATGAGAGATTGAATTCCCTTCAAGAGCAAGTGGCTCAAATTCGTGTTTACCCAAGATACGCAATTCTCTTATCTACGCAAATATATGAGGCGTATTGCTAAGGGTTTACACAAAATTGATCCTTCTAATCCTGCTCCATCTCTGGTTTGACTGAATGTTTTTCTAAGTCTGTAATATTTGTTTTTAACTTTACATACTCATGACTTTTTGAATTATGCACTAAAGCTCTCTTGAATCTATATACTAACTGCTATATTCATTATTATTGCTGCCCTTCTTCCTTTGTCATTTTGTGACAAAAGGGGGGGAGAAGTTTTGGGAGTTGTTGTGCTCCTATTATCTATTACTGGGGGAGTGGAGTTAAGTTTTCAGGGGGGTACCGCTACTCAGGGGGAGTTAGCTTTCAGGAGGGGTAGTTATGGAGAATGATGCTAGTTATTTCTTATCATATATATCTGTGCATGCTTCTCTATTGTTGAACTTGTTGTGAATATGTAGTGAGTACTTCGTTTCAAATTGAAGTATTATTATTTGGGTGTTTTGTCACAAATTTGACAAAGGGGGAGATTGTAAGTGTTATGATCTCATGCTCCTTTGGTTGTCAAATTTTGTGTGCCAAAACATCTATCGGTGTTCTGTACTTGTATGATCATTTATTGGAATTCAGACACCTCAAGAAGCTACATGTTGAAGCCTCAAAAAGCTACGTTGAAGCCTCAAAAAGCTACAAGAAGCCACATGTTGAAGCCTCAAAAAGCTACATGTTGAAGCCTCAAAAGCTACATGTTGAAGCCTCAGAGCTACAATGTTGAGAAATTCAAATCTAAAGAAACAACGATGAAGTAGTTCTATGTTGATGAAGATCTCAAGCATGATATGGTTCAAGATCTCAAGCCTGATATAATTCAAATTATCTACATTCGTTGAATGGTTGAAGTTCAATGTCCATACGACATGGTTCAGGTTTGAATGACCTTAGGTTGACCTTTAAGTAGGTCACTTTGGATACATTAATCAAATATTTATTACATAAGGTTGGTCTATTCTACGACCAGTCCTAGCTCTTGTTCGACCAGTCCTAGCATTGGTTCGACTAGTCCAAGAAATTCCACGACCAGTCCTAAGTAGTTGAAGATTTTTCAGAATTTTTGGTACGCCCGGACCAGTCCTGGAGGTCCTTCGACCGGTCGTAGGTGTGGCTTCGACTCGTCCACGACCAGTCGTGGAGCTACGACTTAAAGTCCAGCAACGAAATCACTGGTCCTACGACCAGTCGTAGGAATCTACGACCAGTCGTAGGTGACCCACGACCAGTCGTAGGGTACTCACGACCAGTCGTAGAACGGCTTTTTAAAGATCGCGCTTATTTTTCAAAAATCTGTTAGAGCTACGACCAGTCGTAGGTTTCTAAGACCAGTCGTAGGAGCGATTTCTGCTTCTATAAATTGAACACGAAATTCAGAGTTTTCATAACTTCAACGCTATTCAATTCAAGAAATTTTCAAGTGATCACTCTGAGATAAGTTGTGTTTATTTTAAGCTAGATTGTGCTTATTTAATATTCCTTTTTGCTAGCTTATTTATTTGATTTTGTTTTATATTCCAATCTTATTTGAAAAGAGGAATTATCTTATTCCTTCTTCTTGGAATCAAAATCAAATTTAGCTACGCCCAACGAGTTAAATCTAAAATCAATTAGAACTTAGAACCTTATGAATGTGAGTATTGGAAATTGAACTTTGACATTCAAATCATCTACTCCGATTGGTTCTACGGGCTGCTACGAAAAAGGAGAAATCCAGGTATTTTACAATTCTGTAAAATTCATTTACTTTTGGTTTTGTTTGAGGTTAAGCCAGAAAATCTCATTTTATTTGTATTGGTTGTCTGAGGAAAACCAGAAAACTCAGAAAAGAGGGGTTTTTGGATTGTGTAAGCCCCAAGTGAAAAAGACACAATTGTAAAGGTTTTTGGTGAACCTGTGAAAACCTATTTGTTAGTGAACGCTAATATCCCCTGTGTGAGGATATTAGGAGTGGAGTAGCTTTTGTGTGGCTGTTGGAAAACAGTTGGTGTACACACAAGCGAACCACTATAACTCTTTGACTTGTGGTTTGAATATGCTTAAATTGTCATATCTTTTATCATTCGATTGTGTGGAATGTACAAGTGGATGTGAATGTTGTAAATATTTACTTACAAGCAGTTTGGGGATGTGTGGGTTGTTGTAATAATTTAGATCTTACTTCTGCATTTAAATTCAATTCCTTGCTATTTCATTTACTTATATTAATATTGAGTCCTTGATCCAAAAGAGGTTCTAGAAATAAGGTTGTCCTACATAAGCCCTTGTTGATTATGGTGTAAGGTTGTCCTTAGAACTGAATTTGCATCAATCTCTCGATATCTATTATCAAGGTGATTTAAATTTAGTTTGTGAATTGATTCATGTTGTAAGGCTATTGGTTTATTTTATTTCCGCTGATTTTTATTTTAATTTGGCATAGTCCTATTCACCCCCCCCCCCCCCCCCTAGGACATATAGCTTGGCCTTTTCAAA
>JAJHSJ010000017.1:33946174-34046174 GCA_021015155.1 Magnolia officinalis | reverse complement strand
ATAGCATGACTAAGGAACAACACCTCCACTATCTGAGGCAAATGTGTGGGATCCTTAGGGCAAAGAAGTTATATGCCAACCTCAAGAAGTGTTCGTTTTTGTCTAGTAGCATCATCTTCTTAGGTTTTATTGTGTCATCTAAGGGCATGTCTGCGGATCCCGAGAAAGTCAAGGCCATAGTCAGTTGGCCCGAGCCACGTAATATTCATGAGGTGCGTAGCTTCCACAGTTTAGCTACCTTTTATAGACAGTTCATTAGAGGGTTTAGTTCCATCATAGCTCCCATTAATGATTGCATTAAAAAAGGGGAGTTCCAATGGACTAAAGCAACCTCTAGAGCGTTCAAGGAGATTAAGGTCAAGATGATTGAAGCTCTTGTCATGTGACTTCTAAATTTTTCCAAGGCTTTTGAGGTTGCTTATGATGCATCTGGTGTAGGTATAGGTGGAGTGCTTAGTCAGGAAGGGCACTGTGTCGCTTTCTTTAGCGAAAAACTGAATGAAGCGAATCAAAAGTATTCTACTTATGACAAAGAATTCTATGCGGTAGTGCAGTCCTTGAACCATTAGCGACATTATCTATTACCGCGAGAGTTGGTCTTATTTTCTGACCGGGAGGCTTTGCACTATCTCAACTCGCAAAAGAAGTTGAACCTGAGGCATGCCAAGTGGGTCTAATTTCTCCAAGAGTACATTTTGTGTTGAAGCACAAGGCCGGAGTTAAGAATAAACCTACCGATGCATTGAGTCGTAAGGTTGCGTTATTCCATTCCATGAGCATCGAAGTCACTGGGTTTGATGTTTAAAGGAAGATTATCCAAGTTGCCCAAATTTTGGAGAGGTGTACGTATCGTTGTTAAATGGTCAGTCTAGGGGTATTAGTGAGTTTGTCATGGTCAGTGAGTTTTTGTTTAGAGGTGATAGATTGTGTATACCCCGTACATCCCTCCGTGACTGTCTTGTTTGGGAGCTTCATGCTAGAGGGATAGCTGGTCATTTTGGGCATGATAAGACTATTGCCCTTGTAGAGGAGCGTCTTTATTGGTCAAGTCTCAAGCGAGACGTGGCAAGCATTATAGGGCAATGTAGGACTTGTTAGTTTGATATCGGTTTATATACACCTTTGCCAGTCCCTCACGCCCCATGGGTTGATATTAGCATGAATTTCGTGCTTGGGCTCCCCAAGACGATTAAAAAGCATGATTCCATTTTTGTAGTTGCGGACCATTTTTCAAAAATTGCTCGCTTTCTCCTATGTTCTAAAACGCCTGATGCCACTAACGTGGCCAAGATATTCTTTAGAGAGATAGTTCGTCTGCATGGTTTGCCGAAGACTATTGTGTCAAATCGAGATGTGCGATTTATGAGTTATTTTTAGAAAACTCTATGGCACATGATGGGAACTAAGTTGCAATTCTCTTCGGCATACCATCCTCAGACTGATGGTCAAACAGAGGTTGTCAATCAAAGCTTAGGGAATCTGCTACGATGCCAGGTAGGAGACCATATTAGGACCTAGGATGCAGTTTTTCCCATAGCCGAGTTTGGATACAACAATTCCATCAATAGGCCCACAGGAATGAGTCCATTTGAGATAGTATTTGGGTACAAGCCTAGAACGCCTATAGATCTCATACCCATGTTCGTTTCACATAGGCCATCTGAGTCCGCAGAAGCATTTGCATGGCATATTCATGATTTGCATAGTGAGATCAAGAAGCACATTAATGCTAGTAATCAATATTATAAAATCTCTATAGATTCACATCGTAGGTTTGAGTTTTAGGTAGGTGACTATGTCATGGTCCGCATTAGGCCTGAACGATTCCCACATGGAAACGTGAGGAAATTGCATGCCCGTAGTGCAGGTCCATATAAAATTTTGACAAGAGTGGGCCCTAATGCGTATGTAGTGGATCTTCCATCTTACATGGCCATTAGTGCAACATTCAACATAGAGGACCTTGTGCCTTGTGACGGACCCACACATCCATCTTATAGCCCTCCTGCAAACCTTTCTCCTATCCCAGATGATGGTGTCCTTAACCTCGTCCCCAACCCATGGCCTTTACCAGGCTCTACTTCCCACCCATTACCTTCTCTTCCATCACTACCTGGTTGGAAAGAAGAGATCGAGGATGTTCTGGACCACCAAACGGTCTCTACCCACCATGGAGGATATCAGAAATACCTCATGAAGTGAAAGAACGGACTGGAGTCAAACAACACTTGGATTACAAAGGCAAAGCTCCAGCGCATTGATCCTGATTTCCTTGAGTGTTATCACAGCTTTATTTCGCTCGTGGCGAATTCTTCTCAGACAGGGAGAATTGATGGGGACATCAGAGGACATACCCGTGTACTAGAGATGAAGATGACCACCCACATCAGCGCAGCTTTCTTTGTGGATAGGAGACAAGTTCCATATGGGGCCCGCCTGGCCATTTTGAAGAACCCACGTGCATTGGACGTACATCAGGAAGAACCCACGTGCATTGGACGTACATCCGAAAGACCCCACTTTGGCATGGTGCACGTGGGCTTCTTAGGATACCATTTTAGTCATAGAATTTTTATTTCGTGTCGATCCAACCGTTAAATCGTGTCGATCAGCCATCGGGCTACCAGGTGTTCCATATCTAGGCCACTTGGACTCTGATCTTACTTTTATGTTTTTTGTTATTTTAATATTTATTTGATGGTTGAGATTGATAATAAATGTTTTAGTTTTCTTATTTTGGATGATGCGCTATTTCATTTAAGTGAGTGCATAGTTGTAATTATCCTAAATTTTCAATTCCGAATTTTTAATAATAAAAGTAAGGGGGGTGGAGATCCAACCCTAGTGGAGATTTGAGAAGAAAAAAGAAGAGAGAAGCTCTCGTGTGAAGGAATTTTCCTCCTTGCTTTCTATGGTTTTTGAGAAACCCTCCCTTTCAATTGAATTGTGGATGGGTAGAAACTTGTTTGGTGGTGGATTCCCCAAGGCACATCATTCCTCTCTCTTCTTCAAATGTATTATTATTCTTCTTCTTCTTCTCATCTTCCTCTTTTTCCCCTCCATTACAACCTTTTAAACCCATCAAAACCCCACTCAATCCTCCCTCTCTTTCTTCTCCTTCATCTAAATACGTGTGAGCCCCCATTCGGGGTTTTCCCTTGTCGACTTTCCTCCAAAACTCCCTAATTCCTAGATCATTTGAATCCCTAAAAATCCAATTTCTAAATCTCCATCCATGAATACAAAATCCTAATGAAAATCTGAATTTTTTGTGAAACTTTCCCCAAACCAGAATTTTGCTTGCATCTTCGTCTATCTACATGGTTGTTGCACTACCCACGCTAGATTGGAAGTCCCTACTTCCAAGTGGGCCGCTCTTGAATTATTTCATATTTTTGTGCACCACGTATGTGATAACCTAGGATCTTCGTGTTATAAATCTGAATTTCCGAATCTATTATGTGGATATGCTTGATTTTACATATCGAATTGCTGAAATTAATGTGTAATTGATCTCTCATCTTGCATCCTAGGATAATTTTCATCCTCTTAGATCATACATCCATCACTAGATGGTGGTTTTGAGCTCGTTTTAGTGGCATGGTGTGGTTGGTGTGACGTGTAATTGTCAGATCTTAACCTTTCATGAGTTTATCATTGTTGGGTGGGTCCACCTTTGCGTACTGTCACAGGACCTCCTGCCACACAATCACCAGCATATCTGGATGATGAACGGTATGGATTCATAATTGACATGTCAACACCGGTATAGTTCTCAGATAAAAAAATCCTCACATTCAGTCTCAGTTAAAGACAATCTTGACTCGAATTTACTGCCCAAATCTGTCTCCAAATTTCAACCACAATTACATCCCAACCTCAAATAAGTACTCACCCAAAACAGTACACAATCTGTCAACTTCCAATCTTTTAAATTTGAATCCATCCCTTAAGCATTCCCATAGAACCATCCTCCCAGCTGTCGTATAACCTGGCCTTGTCCCAACCCCATCTCAGCCTGGCTACTACTGCAAATCTGTCCACTTCCTTCCCACTACAGCAGCCCCTGTGCTTCACAAGTCTATCCACAACCACCACCCAATTCATGCCAACCTGCCCATAAACCAGTCCACCTGGAGCCTGTTAACATGTGTTAAAATTTTCTCAAAACCCATCCTAAAATCTTATCACAAACTGACCATTTTCTGTGCTTCGGAACTACAAACGGCTTTTAATGTGCTTGAGAAACGCAGAATCAGTAAATCACGCACATTCATTCTGCCTACATGACAGTGGTGTTGTGGGGACTCATAGTCATTGCAGGCTGGCTTGGGTGATGCCAGAGTCATCAAATCCAATCCTTGACTCATGGAACTGCAAGCAATGTGGTAAATACAAGGGGATTCTACAGAGGCTAAAAATGGTAGCAATGCTGTCGGCATATTGGAAGAGCACAATAATAGGCTTTCAATAACAAGGCTACGACTTCAAATGAGATTTTTGAAAGGGTGAAGAGGAATTATTGAGTGGGTGAAAAGCCTGGAGGCCTTAAGGGGATTGGTTTCAGTGGCCTAAGAGAGTTAATTCCTTATGATTGGCTGCTTTCAGAGGATAAGGAGCTAATGATGAATCATCTAAACGTAGGGAGATGATAATTACGAATGGTCGTTGATTTTCTTGAAAAACACAAAATCAGTAAATCGCTTATTGAACCATTGTCCCTGCATGACGGAGGTGTGCTGGGGACTGCTTAATCATTGCATGCTGGCTTGGGTCATGCCCAAGTAAACAAATGCCTGATTGCCTCATGGAACTGTGAGTGGCAGATACGAGGAGGATTCTATCAATAGGATTCAAGTTAGTAGTGCAATGGGTAGAGTGGAAGAGCATAACAAGAAGGTCTTACAAGGTAGATACTTTGAATGAGGTCCCCAGATGGTGAAAAGGATGTTATTGCACGCGCAAGAAGCTGGGAGTCTTTCAGAGGATCTGGTGTAAAGAATTTTACAGGGGTTGGGGAGTTAAGTCTAGTTTATGTAGTGGAGGATGAATCCTCTTCATCCTACTTCGCACCTTTGTTTTTCTTTTCTTTTCTCACATACCTCCACTGGCTGCCTTTAAAAAATTTCCACCATCCCTCTAAAAATAAAGAAACAGCAATATACAACATATGAACATTAATCATCTTTTTTTCTAAAGAAAAAGTTTAAATATTGAATCACATAGTATCTAATTCATGGGAATTACCACTCAACCAGAGATAATATCTTCAGGTTGAAGATGTGTGACTTGTTGTGCCTTTACTGGAACTCATCTGACTAGGTCCCAAAGTGGGGCTCGACACATTGGTCTATAGCCTTCCCCTAAGAAGCATCACCTAAGGCACCACCATTTGACTATAATGCAATCAATAGCTTGTTCCAATAATTATTTACTTCAAATTAAATTTTCAACATAATTTGAAATTCACCTAGCAGGCAGAAGCTGCATGGTTGTATACCATTTTAGTCCCCTACCTATGAAATCACCAATCAAAAGAAGCATTCAGCAAAAGATAAATTCATCATGAAGCCAATCAAAAGTAGTGAAGAAAAGATAAATCCACCATGAAGCACATGAGAAAACAAATTGTCATTGCAAAGATTGTACTTATAACAGAATCATGAGTTACTCACACTTTGTTGAAGAGGTACGCCTTCCCTCGGCGGCAATGGAAAGACTGGTAAAAATGGCAAAGCAACAAATTAGAGACAAAAACTTGATTAACATTTTTTTAACTGTGTAAACTTTATTAACATTACCATTCTACAATTTGTAAGCATTAATATAATCATGTGGTATTGAAACAAAAGATACCCGCATCTGCACTTTAGAAGTATCAAGAACTTTTACTTGTTAAACTTTATGAATAAGGAGTTAAGGACCCAATATTCCTTCCCAAAAGATAATAAGCATTTACAGAAAGACATTTTGGACTGCAAAACAAATAAAAAAATAGAAACACAAGCATGAATAAGGCTTTACAAATATCCAAAAGCTTTACTAGTTCTCTTTAATGAAAAAAACACTTAGGACCTACCAAAGCTTATCCAGTGGAAGGTTTTTATGGGGCATATAGAGCAATTTCCGATGAAGCAATACAGCTTGGGCAAGGACTCATAGCCCAAATCTGATGGTTATTCAACATAGGTTTGGGTTTCCAGCAGCATGCGTTCAAGCTTTTCAAGATAATCAAGGATGTTCCGGGATATTCGGAAGGTGGACTGACTTACTTCAATCTCATATGCGCAGAGACTCTACGCAAAATGTAGTTCTGGCAAAAGAATGAGGAAAGGAGGTACACTGGGAAGCACGAGATAGGTACAGGCCAACCTAGCTCAAAAGAAGATCTAGATGTTGGTGCAGGATCAGAATTCAGAGCAGAGACTCTATGCTGATAAAGGAAAGGGGATAGTGGAGGAAGACAACCCAGAAGGCTGGACTGTGGTCTGGCTGAAGAAGTCGGAGGTGGGGAAGAATGAGCCTCTGTTCTCTTCTGCTCTTACAGGGCTGCTGACACTTTACATGACCGGATTCCCGGCTGGTTGGCATCCAATCAATTTCGAAAGGATTTTTGGCCGAGCAAGGAAGGTAATCAAAGTCATCATTCCTCAAGATCGATACTCTTCCGAATATCACAGTTTTGTGTTTGCTCGAATGAGCCAGGAGGTCGAGATCGAGAAAGCGATTAAGCTGCTAGATGGAAAGAGCTTCGGTGGAAAGATGCTTCGAGTTCAAAAAGCCCGTTTTGGTCCTGAGGTTTTTTGTTTTTTTTTAAGGGAAGGAGATAGAAGGAAGAGAAGGGGTTTAACAGTAGGAGTGAATTTATGGCACAAGCTCAGATGAGGACAGACAAATCGGCAGGGAAGGAGAAAAATCCCTAAACTTGAGCCCGGCTCCAATCTTACAGAGACGTGCTAATGAACCCTCCTGGTAGAGGCAGAAACACAATACCCAGAGTATCAAGGCAGGTTGCACAACTAAGGGACTAGAGAAGAAAGGGGTTTGGAAAGTGTAGACAGAGGAAGGTCTGGAGTTAAGAATCTATCAAAAGGTGCTGGAGTGCTCGTTGCATAAACTTGAACTAAGTTTCGTGATATCAGTTCAGGTGGGAACTTCCATGGAGGATATTGGCCAATGGTTGAAGCAAAATTGCACCTTAAATGAGGAGGATTTCATAGTAAAAAGCTTAAGGGATGATGCAATGCGGGTATCAGTCGAATCGAATGAAACGGTAGACAGCTTCTTCATGTCCTGCAACCTATTCCAGGATGAAATGGAGAGAGGTACCAAGCACTGGGAGAATTGGTCCATCTTTGGCTGGGAAGAGGTATGGATCCAAATTAGGGATTACCTGCTGGAACTCTGGATTCATGATGTGTCTAGGGAAATAGGGACTTGCATCAGAGAGATTTGGGAGATTGATCCATCAACAACAAACTGCAAAAACCTCCATTTTGCTAGGATTCAAGTTAGGAAGAAGAAGCTTCAAGGAGTTCCAGAGTTCTCCGAATGGACCGAATCAGAGTCAGGGATGATTCTATTCTGGTCAAATTGTAACAGGAGGATCAAATGTCTGAGACTGGTTTGAATAAAAGGTCCAGCAATTCCTTGCAGATGAAGAAGGTGAAAGATGAAAGTTCGCACGGTCCTTCAATGGAGGTTTTGTCGGTCAAAGACAAAGGCGCAGGAAGCATGCTTTCGAAACTCCAGAAGCCTACCAATTCGAGAAGGACTGAGCTGTAGCCCATCGATAGATTGCCAGAAAGGTGAGGAAACGCAGTTTAAGGAGACGTGGACACGTGACAGCAGTGAAAGAGACGGAGGTCATCTGTCACCTTTTTCCTCCAGATGTGGGTCTCGAGACAGAGATTGCACGGGCTGCTTGCATTGAGAAAGTGACACATGGTATGGAAATAGTATTGGTTTTAAATGCTCATAAAGAGAGGAGAAACACGTCCGGATGACGTCAAGTATAACACATCTTTAAGGAGCGAGATGTACATCAAGGTCTCGAATGGAGTTTATTCACCAAGTGTCATAGGCGAGCCATGTGTGACGCTTTTCACACAAGAGGGAGTTATGCGCGTAGTATATTTCGCACAGGAGGGGGGACGGCACATGTTTGGATTTAAGATATAATGAATCCTTGTTGTGTCTATTTCTTTTCTTCTTCAACCTCAGTCGGTTGCGAGAAGTAGAGCAACGGCAGAAGTTCCGAAGGCTTCCATCTCAGAAACAAAGGAAGGTCATGCAGTAGTTGAAGATAGTGCAGGGAGCTTAGTAGAGCAGAAAGCACCTAGAACCTGCGATAAAGCTCTGTTGAGCTACAGGGGAGGGCAAATCCGACGGAGCTGGGTCCACGGAATTGAGAGGCCTATGGTCAGGCAGATACGGCTACTGAGATAGAGTTGGAGCACGAACAGTATGACAATCCGAGAGGATTTTTTCAGGAGTCAGAGGATATAGATGAAAGGGCAGTGGTTACGTCAACATCATGGGGCGAGACGGGCAAGATCTTAGGATCGGCAGTTTGAGATATGTAGAATGTCAATGGCGCAAGTTTGTGGAAGCCAGAGGTAGATTGGCCTTGGAAGATCAATATGTCCAAATTCCAACAGGGAGTCGAATGTAACACCTCCAGATCAGTCTTTTATGAAAGTGCAGAATGAAAACAAGTCAGATAAAGGAACCAAGGCATCTCAGTTTCTTTATGAAGATAATTAAGGCATCTCAGTTTCTTTATGAAGATAATTAATTGGAACATTCGTGGATTGGGATGTCCAGAAAAAAGGGTTCAGATAAGGGAGCTATGTAAACAATACAAGGCACAGATAGTGGCATTTCAAGAATCAAAGATGCAGTCCTGTGATCAGAGGGCGTTGAACCCCCTATGGAAAGGGAAACTGAAAGATTAGGCAAAATAAGATGCGCAGTTGGTTCATTAGGAGGTCAGTTGGGAGGCGGCTCTCGTCTCTCTCTCTCTCGCTCTCTCTCCTCTCTCTCTCTCAGCTCTCTCTCTCTCTCTCTCTCTTCGTCTCGCCTCTCTCTCTCTCCTTCTCTCTCTCCCTCCCATCCCTCCCTCCTCTCCCTCCACTCCGCTCCCTCCCTTCCCTCCCTCTCCTCTGCTCTCATCTCTCTCTCTCTCTCTTCTCTCTCTCTCTCTCTCTCTCTCTCTCTCTCTCTCTCTCTCTGAGACCTCACATTTTAGATGGGTTTTTACTTCAGTGTATGGTCTGAACAGACCGATCTATCAGCATTTATTGTGGGCTGAACTGGATACATATAGAAATAAATGGCATTTACCATCGGTGGTGGGTGGTGACTTCAATGTTGTAAGATTCCCCTTCGAAAAATCATGTATAGGTCACACTATCACAAGCATGCGGAATTTTTCTGGTTGGATAGCAGACAATGAGATGGTAAATCTTCCTATATGTGGAGTGAAGCATACGTGGTCAAACGAGCAAGCAAGGGCAGTCCAATCCAAACTGGATCGATTTTTATTACCGACAAAATGGGTAGACAAGTATCCGTTAGTATTCCAAAGAGGCTTGCCTAAGTCGGTGTCAGATCATTGCCCTATCATTTTGAAAGTGGAAGAGGAGGATTGAGGGCTGCATCCATTTAGATTTGAACTCGCTTCGTTAGAGGTGGAGGGCTTCTCGGAGAATGTAAAAGAGTGGTGATCTTCCTTTTCAATTCAAGGTGGGGCGGGATTCTCCCTTTTTCAGAAGTTGAAATTGCTAAAGGGGAAGATAAACATTTGGAACAAAGAGGTGTTGGGGAAACGTGGAATATTCAGAGATTTTGCAAGAGATTCAGCAACTTGACATAAAGTAAGAGGGAGTCGAATTGTCCAATGAAGAAAAGGCGTGGAGGGAAATTCATAGGGCAAAGTTTAATGTGAGGCTAGGGGAGGATGAAATTAAATGGCAACAATGGTCAAGGGCTCTTTGGCTAAAGGTCGGTGACAAAAATACCAAATTCTTCCATGCAATGGCTAGTGCACGAGATCAAAGAACGAAATAAAAAGTGTGGCGGTAGATGGAAACAAAGTGGAGAGGAAAGCTAAGGTGTGCACATCGATTGTGAATTTTAATGAGAAACTCTTATCTAGGGAAGAGTCGGATGGACCACTACTTGATGATCTCCCTTTCGACCCCATATTGAGGGAAGCGGCTAAATCACTTGAAGCACCTTTTTCCGTTCAGGAGATAGAGGCAGCGATTTCAGAGTTGCGGGGTGACAAAGCTCCCATCTCAGATGGATTCCCATAGCTTTTTACCAAAAGTTTGGGGGTTTTTGTTAAGGAGGATGTAATTGAGTTTGTGAATGATATTTTTGAGAAAGGATTCATAGTAGCAGAACTAACGGCAACGTTATGGCACTAATTCCCAAAAAAAAAAAAAAAAAGAGGCGGTAGAATGCTTAAAGGATTATAGACCAATCAGCCTTCTAGGAGGCCCTTATAAGATATTAGCAAAGATTTTGGCTTCACGATTCTAATCGGTAATAGGTGAGGTGATCTCCAAGTCTCGAGGGGCTTTTGTGGATGATCATCAAAATGTGGAAAGTGCGTTAATAGCTCATGAGATAATTGATGCATATACAATAGGAAAGGAATGAAAAGGGTCGTCTACAAATTGGACATCAAAAAGGCATACAATCATGTCGATTTGGGCTTTCTTAGACTACAAGTTGGGACATTTGAGTTCTGGAGCAAAATGGCAATCATGGATTCGTGTCCAGTCGGCAAAATTCTCGATTTTAGTAAACAGCTCCCCTAATGGTTTCTTTCAAGCTTAAAGAGAATTGCGGCAAGGAGATCCATTGTCCTCATACTTATTTGTGGTGGTGATGAAGGCCTTAGGTAGGATGATTGATAAAGGTACGGCGGCTGGATTAGTCAAGTTGATAACTCTTGATTCCAAGTATCACATCTACAATATGCGGATGATATGCTTCTCATGTGCAAGGTGGATAAATCGGGTTTGAAGGTCAATGCAAGTGAAAAGTTGGGAGTAGGTTTGACTATGGTGTCGTCTGGTAAACTGAAAAATAAAGACTGAAAATTAATTTAACTACTGAAAACTTAGTGCTAAATTTAAGTACATAGAAGTACTGAAAGGCAAAAAAAAAAAAAAAACTGTTTGGTAATTTATATGAAAAAAGTCATGATATATGAAAATAAGCATTTTTTCACAAAAATTTGTTTGTTAAAAACAAAGCACAAATGTCCGAAAATTGGTAATTTGTCATATTTGCCCCTATTGCCTCAATTTCTATCTTTCGTAAAATATGAGATGAAACATGTTATTGCCATGCCACTAGATCTGGCATAAAGGCGAGACAGACACTTCCAAATCTCTGTTGCACTCTTGACTATCACATTAACCTCCTCTAACGCCACTAGAGGATGTTGTCACACATCATGACACAGGCAAGAGCAGAGGCAGATGTTGCACGGTCACCATCCACAAAAGGACACGCTTCGTCCACCCTGAGCGGTGGTCTGTTGGAGCACAAAGGCCTTGCTCCCGCATCTGCCATTGTTGTCCCAAAGAAGCTTCTGACTGAATCTCCGACGAAATCCGACCCCTGACTCACCTCCAATCCCCCCGAAAGCTCTTGGCGCTTCCTTCTCCACACGAACAAAAACTTTCTCCTCTCCCATTAAGATCGTGACAACAGTCGGAGCTGTGATGGACCTCCTCCATTTGACGAAGATCTGAGCCACTTAAAGATCCGACTCAGATCAAGTAGTAATACCTCACCAATGACAGCTCTGATCATCTCAAAGACTTCAAGAAACCACACTTCAAGGTGAACTCCGTGTAACTAGTACCATTCTCTAACCCATCTAAAGGTTGATCGATCCTCCCACTAGTGCAATCGCTTGACGACTTCATCGTCACATAGGACTCCATAGTCGTAAAATAAATTGCTCTTACCTTTCAAATAAAAAAATAATAATAATAATTACATTTGACTTTAATGGATGATCCATACTATTCATGGCTACCATGAAAGTAGAGAATCCCATCCATGAGGTGTTTAACTGGATATCCTCCACCAAGACACCATCCAAAAACTGTCCAGTAAGATTCCAAGGAGAGATGGGAGATTTTTTTTTTTTTTAAAAAAAAATCCAACAAGCAAATCCTTATGTTGGAATCCTTATCTGTATCAAACTAAAAATCAAAGGATTAAGAGTGATTTCCCCTAAAAGAAAATCCCAACCTTAGTATCAAACCTCCATTGTCCCAAGATCCAATTCTTCATCTCCTCATTTGCAAAAATGTTCCATAACCCAAAACAATGTAAAGAATGACAACCATGTTCAATATGCTACTTTTTCCAATGGGAATGATGATCCTCAATCATCCCCAATACAACACCTAGACATTCCAAAATAGTATCTTTATGACATATGTTTCTAATACTCAATATGTTAACTACAACAGCCATCATCCCCAATACAATACCTAGACATTCCAAAATAGTATCTTTATGACATATGCTTCTAATACTCAATATCTTAACTACAATACCCACATTGCCCAAACACATACGGGTACTCATCTACGTAGGGACAATTGTGTTATTTATTTATCCTTTTTCATGATAAAGTTATCAAGCCTCATCATCATCATCATCTAAGCCTTATCCCAACTAATTGGGGTTGGCTATCATGAGGGAAGTTGTGGCCAAATTTTAACACCAGCTGCGAACTTGACACAACAATCCTTTATTTAGGGTTGGGACCGGCAATGAGAGCACAATACTCCCAATGGCTATATGTATCCTATTCAAGCGAGACAGCGACCACCTTAACCTCCCAACGAGAGCAGATTACAATTCTCTAAATTAACCGAAAAGGAAGCCAATTCAATCAGATAATGAAAAACTTTGGTGACTATGAAATCCACAGACTTTGCAGTGTCTCTAAAACATCTCCCATTCCTTTCTTCCCAAACCGCCCACCAAGCTGCCAGAAGGGCCAATCTCCAAGCGGCAATCCGATCCTTGTCTAGGGAAACGCCATACTAGGCTGAAAGCAGGAGATCCGTAGAATTTGGGAAGGACCAAAAAACTTGAAAAGAGGAAAGGATTGCTGACCATACTTGATGGAAGAAAGGACAATGAATAAAAAGATGGTCTACCGTTTCTTCCTGAGCCATGCAACATAGACAGATGTTGGGAATTGTCATTCCACGTTTTCTCAAGTTATCAATTGTTAAAACTTTCCTTTTTCCCACTAACCAACCAAACACCGCTATCTTTGGGGGAGCTTTAAACTTCTAGACTTTGTCGATCATGATCTCAGCTCGAACGTCGCCTTTTCTGTTGATGTAATGGAACAAGGACTTCACCGAGAATCTATCCTTTTTGTCAGGATACCAAACGAGCTTATCTGAGCGGGACTGATTAGGGTTGATTTTAGAAATACGGTCGAGAAGCGCAGTCAGTTCTTCAATTTCCCAATCTTGGAGATTCCGACGACAAACAGGGCTCCAGACTATGACATTCCCTATAATAGAATAGCAATCAGCAACAGAGACCGATTTGGTCGGAGCCAGGCGATAAATATTTGGGAATTGATCTTTCAATGCTATAGCATCCACCCATATATCTTCCCATAACCGAATCATGTCGCCTTTGCCTAAGGAGAAATGAGTACGCCCACAGGCGTCTGACTGAGTGGAGAGGATATCTCTCCACAAGGGAGAAGCTCTATATCGGGAAGAGGACTTAGTCCACCAACCGCCTACTGATCGGCCATACTTACATTTGATCAGAATATTCCATAGAGCCAAGTCTTCGGATCCAAGTATTCCAAGAGCTTCCTCCCAAGCGCCCCACCCCCCCCCCCCCCCCCCCCCCCCCCCCCCCCCCCCCCCCCCACCCCCCCCCCCCCCCCCCCCCCCCCCCCCCTCTCGAATGTGAAGACAAACCTCCTTCCAATCAACCAAGTGAAATTTCTTCTTTTCCTCCTTTCCATGCCAAAGAAAATCTCGCTGTAATCTTTCCAAAGTCGCAAGAATCGAAGCCGGACATTTGAATATGGGCATTTAGAATAAGGGGAGATTTGAGAGCGTTGCTTTAATGAGAGTTAAACGGCCCCCCAGAGATAGACATCTACATTTCCATCTGGCTAAATAGGCTTCAAACCTATCAATGACTTTATCCCAAAGGACCTTTGGAGGTTTACCCACACAAAGAGGCAAACCAACAAAAGTAGTTGGAAGACTACCCAAGGAACAGTCAAAAAATCAGAAAAGGTTCCAGCTTCCCTACATCCAGATTGACACCAAACATCTTTGATTTCTTCAAATTAACTTTAAGACCCGATACCGCTTCAAAACATCTAACTGTAGTCCGAAGATTACTGACTTTTTCCATTTTGCTTCACAGAACAAGAGAGTGTCGTTTGCAAACTGAATGTGAGAAATAGGAGATTCCATACCTTCAATCTTAAAACCACTGATAGCGTCAGCCATCTGACCTTTAATGAGCATCCTCGAGAGAGCTTCCCCTACTATCAGGAAAAGGAAAGGCGAGAGCGGATCCCCCTGCCTAAGACCCCTAGAACTTTTGAAGAAGCCTTTTGGGGATCCGTTGATTAGGATTGAGAAGAATGTTGATCCGACACACTCCCTGATCCAAGCTTGCCATTTGGATCTGAAACCCATCCTCTACATCATATATGACAAAAACTTCCAATCAACATGGCCATAGGCTTTCTCTAAATCGAGTTTACAAAGAAGACCTTTGGATCCTGATTTGTGAGTGGAATCTAGACATTCGAAAGCGATGAGAGCACTGTCGATAATTTGTCTCCCCGCAATAAACGCACTCTGATTTTGAGATATTACATGATTCGGGACACCTTTTAGCCGAGAGGCTAATACTTTAGCTAATATCTTATATGGGCCACCGAGAAGGTTGATCAACCTAAAGTCCCACAAACAATCTGCTCCCTGGATTTTGGGAATCAGAGTGATGAATGACGCCCCAAGAGATTTAGATAATCTACCTCTGTTATGGAATTCAACAAAGAATTCCATAAAATCTTCCTAGATATCTTCCCAGAAGAATTGGAAAAAAGAGATTGGAAAGCCATCAGGTCCAGGAGCCTTGTCACCACCTAGGGACTGAACCGCTACTTTAACTTCTTCGGGCGAGAATTGAGCTTCAAGAGATATCGCTTCCATAGTAGAAATTTGATCAAAGTGAAGAAGATCCAACCTCGGTCACTGCCACTCTTCCTCCTGAAGAAGATTACTGAAGTAGGAAATGGCTTCCTCAGAAATGGAGTCTTTATCCTCCGTGCGAACTCCTTTAATCACCAAACTACTGATCCTGTTAGCTCTAGACCGAGCACTGGCAATAGCATGAAAGAATTTGGTATTTTTGTCTCCTTCTTGAATCCATTTGCTCCGAGATTTTTGCTTCCAAGCTATTTCATCTTCGATAACTCTAGCTGAGTATTCTTGCACTAACTGAGCTCTTCTAGACCACGTTGCACTACCCATGGGAATGACTTCAGCTGTCGAATCAATCATCTTCAGTTCAGCGAGCATATCATCAGTTTAGTGCTCCCTTTTACGGAGCTCATCTTTTTTCCAAGCCATGATTTTTCCTTTTAGAAGCTGTAATTTTTTACAGAGTCTATACCCTGCATAGCCCTCAACTTTAAAGCCTGACCACCACCCTTTGATTAACTGATGGAAACCATCAATCTTCAGCCAAGAGACATCGAATCTGAAGGGCCTCGGCCCCCAATTGTCCTCGTCAATAGAGAGGATAATAGGGCTATGGTCAGACGTAGGCTTAGGCATAGAAGATTGTAAGAGAGAGGGATACACTTCAATCCACTCACCCGAAACCAGAAATCTGTCCAGTCTAGCCAGAATCGGCTCCCGTCTCTCATTTGACCAGGTGAATCTAGATCCCGAAAGAGGAAGATCAATCAGCTCCTGCTCATCAATCCAACGAGAGAAAGACCGCATCTTGGAATTGACTTTACCGCCATTGGATTTGTCTTCCGCATAGCGCGTAATGTTGAAGTCTCCCCCAATACACCAAGGACCGCTGAATCTCTGTCTAACTAAGTTAAGTTCTTCCCAGAAATCTTTTCTTCTATCTGCTTGGTTAGGGCCATAAACAGAGGTAATAAGACAATTGAGATCAGAATTTACCTCTTTAAGAACAGTTGAAACTGAGAAGACTCCGGTCCAGCTGAATTCCAGAGACCATAGAGACGATTTCCACACTAGAAGAATACCACCCGAACTCCCTGACGCATTCAAAGATACCCACTTAGCATCTTTTTCTTTCCAAAGCAAGCCCATGAGGAAATTATCAAAGTTCTGAGTCTTTGTTTCTTGGAAATAAATAATATCTACCTTACTTCTGCCACTAATATCTTTAATGAGACTTCTCTTCTGCTGGATCTCACCCCTCTTACATTCCACAAAAGATTTCTCATTTATGAAACTGAATTGCCCCGACCACTCCCTCTGGCACTGCCCGAAGAGATGTTGAAAATAGAATTGGAACTGTTGAGAAGGTTTTGCAACTCCCTATTTCTGCCTGATTTAGGAGAGAAGTCCCTTGGCGATTTACTTCCCTGAAGAGGTCGACCACGAGATTCTATACACTGAAATAAAGCAATAAAGTCCTCAGGGTGATCACCGAATGATAAACCAATTGACCTTCTGACATGGCCCATAGCATCTCTGATCCATCTCTTCTTCTGAATGGAGTCGATAAGATTTGCCCTGTGAGCTTTACTACCATCTACCGGAACTATATCTTTATCCAAAACATCTGAACAATTTCCTACCCTAATCTGGAGAGGCTCTGCTTCAATGATATCGTCCCCCACTTCTTCCTGAAATAACGCCAGAAGCACTGAATCTGAAAAGGTTTCAGTGAGGGAAGCAGAACAAGGCAAGGTGCGGATAGAGGAATTGTCGCAGTCCCCGTGCGATGACTGGTATTCGCTGATGTAGTCATCGACTCCATGCAGAGCAATAGAAGAAGCTACTGAGATCGACTGCGTGTGTGGGGGTCGGCTGAGATCTGGAAACCACGGCTGCTTTGAAGTCGAAGGCAACAGATCGTCCCGAAGGATTCTGCGAGAAGAAACGGCGAAGGCCTGTCGCTCTGGAGCTACACTCTGAGTTAGGGTCGGCCCTCGACAAAAGGGAAAGGTTAAGAGCAGCGTGGTTCGGAGAGTCCGACCCACCCGACGTACGCCCAATGGCAGGCCCGAGGCGACTTTGCGTCTCCCAAGCCTCCCGATGCTCGCCACAAAAAGAAGCGTGGGGTCGATCATTGACGCGTGTCCCATTGAGATGACTCCCATCTGACTCCGTCGACTCTCTCGACTCTCTCGATAGTTGATTAAAGTGGGAAGAATTATCCACCGTCCATCGATTTATCAGCGAAATGGATCCTTCCACAGAAGGTGGACGCGTGGCAGTAGGGGATAACGCTGGCACCTGCTTCTGAGCGATTCGACCGTTCTTCTGAGAGCCTACCACGTGTTCACTGCTTTCGTTGGGATGAAGACAATTGTTCGTCGAGGTAACCAGTGGTCCTGCGGTATATTGAATCGCCAACTCATGCGGATCGGGTGTTCCAGCGGAGCACCGAGGATGAGTACCTTCTTCTTCTTCCCTATCTTCAGGAGGAATTGGTGTCTGATATGTGGATTCACGAACCCTCCAGAGATCTCCCCATCGCGAAATGGGATCATTTTTAGATTCCTATTGGATTGGAAGGGAGATGCTTCTCTCTGAAACCGAAACTTGGATGAATTGGGGCAGCGGCTCCCCTTTTTTCCTTCGGACCAAGACTCTGATAACCCCCATTTCCTCTCCCAGTTTAGTTTTAGAATCCACTTCAATGAGATCTCCCAGCCGTGCAGCTACCACTAGAAAAAACTCGTCGAACCATAGTTCCAACAGAACCGACCAAGCTAGGATCCAGACCTCTTCATACCCAAACATCGAAAATTCTTCCCATCTTTGGATCCTGGAAACCCGCCCGTCTCTATGCAACGCTCCCGCCATGATAAGAAGTTCCGAAAACTTATCTGAACTCATCTTAATCCATAGCTCGTTGAACCTGATGGGTTTGATGGAGTAACCTATGGCCGGAATCCTACAACATTCGTGTACCCAAGCCCTAAACTGAGCTATAGAAGTACCTTCTTTAGTATAGACCACCAAGGAATCTTTCAGATTTGCTTTGGATCTTTCGAAAGCATCCTGGCCGATGGAAATGCAGTTTGGGTTACTATTAACCCCTTTTACTGGGTCTATATCCCTCTCCCTCTATCCGCCTTCGTCTCTGCTTTTACTGGCTATATGAAAGTCTTCTGATCTTTTGGATTTGAGAAGAACCTCCTTGAACGAGGAAGACCCCTGATGAAACTTCGAGTTGGAAAGAGGGAATATATGACTCTGCTGGTTTTGCTTAGGTTTTGGATGACCTATGCCTTGCTTAAACCGAAGTTCTAGTCCAAATCTAGCTCTCTGGACCACCATCTTAACTCCCACAAAGCTCTCACCATTGAGAGTATGAATAGCCTTTTGAAGTTCCCATTCTGAGCTCATTCTAATCAGCACAAAACCTCTGTATGACCCGTTACCTTTGTTTTTGGGCAAAACCACATCCATTACTATTCCCGCCCTACCAAATACTCTGGAAAAATTAATTGGTAACCACCCTTTTGGATAGCCTTTAACGAATAATGTTGGGTAACTAGCCACATCCCTCTTGTTTACCATGGGTATTCTGTCTTTCCTGTGATTCTTTGATACGGAGATCCATTCTCCCTCTTCGCGTCCCCTTTTGATCTTTATACCATCTTCTTTCTCACCACACTAATTGCATCGACCCCTGTTCTTTCCTCAGCCTCGTCCGACTTTGTTCAAACGTCCATCATCATCGTCATTCTCGCCGATAGCTCTCGTTCGTCGTCGTCGTCATCGTCATTCTCGCCGATAGCTCTTATTCGTCAGTGGACAGCTCAAGCAATTTCTTTAATATAAATCTATCTTCTTCTTCTTTTCTTTTTTGTCTTTTTTTTCTTTTTCTTTTTTTTTTTTTTTTTTGCATCATCATGCCCTCTTATCCCCCATTTATCAATTGAGGAATATGAAACCTTTCTACATTAAAGTCATTATTTCCCACCCAGGTGAGAAACTCAATACATGGGACAGAAAGCAACGCACTCAATAGAGAAATATTTAGTGCTTTTCAACTGTGATAAAATGAATGTAGCAGGAAGCAGACCACCAAGTATGGTTGTATGTATGTTAGAGAGAGAAAGGGCGATACGTTGGATGCCCGTAAATTGGGCTAATGGTAAATGAGTTGCAGGTAAATGATCTACAAGGAATGATTAGATGCTGAAAAATGCATGTAAATGATTTATAGGCTGTGAAGCATTTACAGTTTTTAGTTGTAAATGAAAATCATCTGAAAAGCTCAGATTTCATTTACCTACAATAAAATTCAGCCTAACAGCTAGTATTTTGAAATTTGGCTATAAACAGATTGCAGCTTAGAGGTTGTTTGGATGCCTGTAAATGGGGCAAGTTGTAAATGATTTACCCAGGAAATCATTTACACTGCATTTGGATGACCTTTTTTCTGCTTGTAAATCATTTACAGCCAGCAGTTACCCTCATCTCATTTACAGGCAAAAAGGTGGGATTTCATTTACAGAACTAAACGAATTTATGGGCTATCCAAACACAGACAATCATTTACAGCTTACAGCCAAACAAGACAGGATGTAAATGGTTTATACCTGTAAATCATTTACCACTTAAAACATCTACAGGCATCCAAACAACCCCTAAACAATTTACATGTTATCCAAACACATACAACTATTTACCTATAAAGAGATTACAGCTTAAAGCCAAACAGGACAGGCTGTAATCAATTTACAACCTACAAGCATCCAAACGACCCCTAACTGGGATATAATATGGTCAAGCCAGAAAGACTGGAATATGGTAGAGCGATCCATCTACAGTGCACGTGGCACAGTGATGTTCAATCAGGAATCGTGATCGTCCATCTGACGGGCATCATAATGGATGGCCTACGTTTCAAAGATCACACTTATTGGACGATCATAGTCATCAATTTTCTGATCATTAACAGTTTTCCTTCACAACCGTCACCTTGAAGGGTCACTGATCGGGTGGCTAGGATCATTAAATCGATGAATATCTTGAACCATTCACCATCGGTGGCAGGGCGAAGTAGATGGATGATTCCGATGGACAGATAACCCTGCCATATGTAATGTAGAGAAGATGGTTCCACCGTATCGTTCGGCCAGTTAAGGTGAGGAGAAACGAGAAATGGGAAATGGGAGTTGTTATTGGAAACATACCCTGGAGATGAGATCGTCTGCGACAGCTAAGTGGGTACGACAAAACTGGCATTGGTAGATCCTGCCATGGAGTTCCACCACAAATACCCTCCCCATATCTTCTTCTTCTTCTTCTTCCCTCTCTCTCTCTCTCTCTCTCTCTCTCTCTCTTCCTTTTACTATCTATGGGCGCCAGCTCTACGGAAGCGGATTGATTGCATGGTGACCCTTCCATCAGGGATATCCCTGGTGGCAAGCGCTGTGGGGCCCACCCTGATGCACCTGAGTTATCCGTCCAGGCAAAGGATCTGTCAGGCCCACGTGATGTATGTATTTTATCCACACCGCCATCCATTTCGCAGGATATTTCAGGGACGCGGACTAGCTATTGGCAGGTTGAGTATCAGTAGCGAGACTCGCTACTGAAGTGACGTCACCAAGTTTTGTGGGTCCTACATGATGTATGTGTTGTATCCACACCGTCCATACATTTGGAGAGATCATTTTATCGTATGAGCCAAAGAATTAGGCATATCGAGAGCTGTAGTGGACCACACCACAGAAAAAGTGGAGAGAGTGACAGCCACCACCGTTGAAACCTGTCAGTAGCTAATCCGCGTCCATATTTAAGGGCAACAGTGTAAAATAAGGCAGACCACACCACAAGAAACAGTGGAATAATGACACGCAATGGAAACCTCCGAAGGACCCACAGTGATGTTTATCATCCATCGAGCCTGTTGATAGTATAAAATTGACTTGGAGGAAGGATAACACAACTATCAATGTTAGGTGTTCAATACCTAGGAAGTTTTGACGTGAATGTTCGATCGCCATTATATGGTTCGTCTTGGATGGTGCTCTAAAATGATATGGCAAAATGGACATCAACATTTTTTATCCACTCCATCGACCCTTTTATCCACTCCATCGTCCATTTTGTCAGCTCATTTTAAGGCATGAAAAAAATAATAATAATAATAATAATAAAAGAGCAAATCAAAAAGTCCATGTGAACTTAAGAACAGGATGTATGGTAAATAAATATCATTATCCGTGCTTTTTCATGTAACATCCCTCAAAGTAAATGCAGTAGTAGATGCCATTAGCCACCTACCACAAGTAATTATTGCCTAGCTTATGGATTAGGAGTGGCAAATGTTAGAAGTGATATGTGACTATGACTTTAAGTTGAGCCTTGTGTTACCCACTGTGCGGCTAGCGAGCCTATCGATTCAACCGACTCTGGTATCTCAAGTTATAGAGGTGCAATAGTTTAACCAAGTGCTTATGGCTTGCCATAATGATATTCTAGATGATAGACTGTCAATTGGTAGGTTGGAGTTGATGGTAGACTACGTTTCAAGGGGAGACTGTGCCAGATGACGAGGAGCTTAGGTGTGATATATTGACCGAGACACCAATCCAAATTAACAATCCATCTGGGCAGCACGAAGATGTATCATGACATTAGGAGACAGTATTAATAATGCCCCGAAAATTGTCACCCGAGTACATAAACTCCGACCCCGAGTTTTTGGGTGTTAACCAAATAAAAATGCTCGTATGGCCTCTTTCAGATTCATATTCATTTCACACATAAACAATCAGAATATCGCAATTCAAATTAGCGGATCCAAAGCGATGTAGAGATAACAAAAATTAATAAATATAAGGCTAACAGTCAAAATACAATTAAAAAGTGTTATCCGCCCAAATGTGAATTACACAAGCTACAAAATATATACCCAAGATGATTAAAGTGTATAGTTTTTTATTTTCGCCCAATCCTCTAAAACATAACGGCAGTGGCACAAACCGATCTAAGCCTACCCGTCCGAGGTTTCGCTAGTACCTACATCAATAATATTGTCTAATTGGTGTTTTAAAACACCATCCTAGGTGGGAATGAGTAGCTAACTCAGTGGTTCCATTAGTTCTAAGTTATACATGTTATCGACTCAGTTGACGCAATTAATGATAAACAATAAATCAAGCATTTCCTAAATACTCTTGTCAAATGCACAAATGGAATTATGGAATGAGCCTCAATGATAAGTTTGGCTTGATCAGGGGTACCAGCAAGCTCCTGTTCTAAAGAAGCAGCGGTCACTTTATCTTTCCAAATTCTGCCGGTATTCCCGGCAATGTCGACTTTGGCATTGCTCAACTTCAACTCCTCAGCCTGCTATTGAGCTTCGAGATTGGTCATCTACTCATTAATAGCCACCAAAATTTGCTCAGAGGTCTTCACTTGTTCCTTAAGAGAATCGCACTCTTTGTTGTATCAAAAAATAATAGCGAAAGTCCATGACATTTTATCTTTAAGGACTAGTAATTCCTTATGGCAATGAAATACTTCTGGAGCGATGACTATATTGCAAGCTAACTCTAACTGATGTAGTGAGGCACAGAGTTGAATCAAGGAATCATGAAGCACTGAGACATTAATCTTGGCTAGCTTCGCAGAATTGTCTAGAAATGCGAGAGCATCGTCAAGGGAAAGCCATTGCTTAGAGTTTTGGAACATACAAGCCACAGCAAAAAGGGCATGTTTGACCAGGATAAGTTTGTATGGTGGGACCTTCTCCAGAGAAAGGAGATCTGACACTGTCACCATTGAATTTGAAGCCACTGAGCAATTAGACAATGTAACAGCTGAAAAAAGAAAAACAATATCATCAGAAGGGTGAAATAAGAAAATGTTATATGGAAAGGAAAATCGTAAATCACAAGTTATACCTGCTATTGGAACTAAGAATGAGGGACAAAATGAAGTCGTGGCCCTTGTGTCGATAGGGATAGATGAAGGGCCAGACATTTCCATAGCAACAGGTGCGACATTGAAGGATGGCTCCCTTATCGCAATACTTGAATCTAGTGTTATCGAAGTCGTTGCAGCCACAAGCTTCGACGGAAAGTGAATTTTGTAAGCAACTACGGCTAGGGCAGTAGTAGATGCGATCACGATTTCATTAGGTTAAATATGCTCTGCATTGATGATTGCCTCCTTAGTAATTGGTGGGAAGACTATCATGTCTTGATCCACCTCCACACCGTGTGGGGAAATCAACGTCTCTGCTGTTTGCATCACTAGTGTAGAAAATTCTGCTTCCCTCGACGAGGAGACCTCTATGATGCGAGGAAGGATTTGATGGTCAGGTAGCAGAATGTTGATCGGTGGAATAGTTGGCATCTCACGAGGAAGAGACAAGTAGTTGGCGCTGAATGACATGAAGATGTTGGCTCCCGGTGAGTAGCTGAACTCCCCATAATCGAGAGCTCGTTCCTCAGTGGGAGTGGTTACCTGGTCAGTTGGAGTAGAGGCATTGTGTGGTGCTTCTTTACCAGTTGTGGCAGCCTCATCTCCAGCTTGACCCTCCTTGCCAATATCCACCTCCTCCTCTCCTTTCTCATCACCTTCAAAAGAACTACTCTCCCCAGTCGAACTACTGCTGGCGGATAACTCTTCACTCTCACTCCCCTTGGGCGAAGTTTCTTAGCAAGTTCTTCAGTTTGCCTTTATTTAAGGGACCAGCCTCACCCGCTCGTGCTCACACTTCCACAAGGGCAATGGAGATGCCTTGCTAACCTTATAGTGCTTGAGGAGAATGAGATCGCATTTGAGAATGGGTTACTGGGGACAAAAAGTTTTACTGAGCTGATCTTAGTAAATGAGATGCGACTAAAGAGGCAACTCCGTTCTCAGCATCCCCCGCAGTCTCCCTGGTGGGAGTGTAGAGGGTAGTCGCCGGTGTTGGGGGAGTTGGCTCAATACCCCTCTCCGGCGGGCTTGGAGTTGCAGGTACGGTGAACTGCTCACTCGATCTCCTCAAAACATCTAAAGGAGTCCCATAAGCAATCCAGCTTTCCAGAGTATTGACTGACTTTACTTGTATAATGGGCTCCTCTAGGGATATCTTTAGGCACGCTTGGCCGGGGATTGGGGTGTGATCTCTCTCCATTGTGTAACCGATACCCTGTTTCAACCTATAATTCTTTAGTCCTAGAGGAGGCACCCAAACCGGGTCATTTACCGAATGGCAATGATGGACAAGAGAGAATTGATGCATCTACCATCGCATCCATCAATAGGATGCTCATACAAAGTGGTTATAACCGAGGAAAATGAAATGGGAACCGGTGCGCACGATCAGCGGCTGCTTCCATATGAGCACCCAATTATACGGGCCTACTCCTTAGCTCCTCATTATGTGGGTTATAGCTCCAAAATCTTCTGAGACTGTTTGGTCATAACCAAACTGGAGTGTGAACTTACTGGGATAGTAAATTCACACAAGAATTCATTGCCTTCCCTCAGTGGAAGACTGCTTGACAGGATGGAAATAAAAACTATGCGTTCACTTGGAGACAACGAATTATCATCCACAACATTCCTGTCATTAGCCATGTTGGAGAGTGGGAATTGGAAGAAGTCGATTAATTCGATCCTCTCAATTTTATCTACAATCTAGTTATAAGGCTTCTTTATCATCTTGCGCCCATAGTAGTCTATCATGTACGGCAGTCGGGGTTTACACATGCCTTCTTCGGCTCATCATATGTCCACGGAAATACACGCAAAACCAACCCATGAAGTAGTGCCATGGCGTGTAGGCTGAGGACGCTCCAACTGTCTGGCTTTTACAGTGCATAGCCATGTCGTTGAAAGCACTATAAAGGGAGCAAAGGACTGGAAGAGCCAATGAATATTTTCTACCCTCTGTCATCGCTCATGCAACCACGAATGGGGTTGGACGGATGGCGTCAACCCACTTGGAGCTAGGGAGCACTACCAGGCTGAGCCAGTAGACTAGGAAGGCAGCTAGCTTGTCGGAGTCACCATACGTAGTAGATCCCTTGATCTTATGACGAAGGCCCTCGAGTTCTTGCAAGTGGTTTCCTGCGAAGCTGTAAAGTCAAAAGAATAATATGATTATTAAGAAAAAGAGGTGGGAGATAAAGAAACATGCAAAAATCTAGACAAGATTTTTAAAAAAATAAAATGGAGCAGATTGCATACAGCAAGTCCCTGGAAAAATGGGCAAGCTAAGTGAGGTGCAGAACTTTGCGAATGTTAGGGAATTTTAACATTTCTTTGAAAATCTTGATAGCCATCTACGAGACCTTCGGTTGACGGTTGGTTAGAGAGAAGTGCGTGAATTCCTCGTTGGCGGGCACATATTCATCAAAGAAATGGCCCGTTATGGGAATGCTCGTCATCCTATGCAGATCGCATAAAGTGATGCTGACCTTGCCTAGAGGCAGGTAACAAAGATTGGTGGTTGGGCACCAATATTTAAGGAAGTCCTTGAAAACCAATGCGTCCTTACAGAAGTGGTCAGAAGTGACCTCTATCGCGTCCAGGAGATCAATTTTTATGGGGGATCTCCGAATGTTTTTTTTTTTTTGTGGCCCTGGCCCAAGTGTTATAATAGTTGAGCGAAGACAAGTAGCCACACATCATGAACTCCTCTGTGACCCATAAGGAGTCTCTGGTGCGAAAGCATTGATGGATAGTTGTAACACCCCAAAAATCGGCACCCCGAGTACATAAACTTCGGTCTTGAGTTCACAGGTGTTAACCAAATGAAAATGCACGTGTGCCCTCGTTCAGATTCACATCAATTCTACACACGAGCAATCAAAGTAGCGTAATTTAAATTAGCGGATCCAAGGCGAGGTAGAGATAACAACAATCAATGAATATAAGGCTAAGAGTAAAACACAATTTTAATAGTGTTGATTGCCCAAAATTGGGATTATACAAGCCACAATATACATACCCAAAATGATTAAAGTGTAATTATTTTTTTCCAGTTTGGTCCAATCCTCTGAAACTCAATGTCGACGGTGCGAGCCACTCTAAACTTACCCGTCTGAGAACTCAATAGTACCTGCATCGATAATATCGTCTGGTTGATGTTTTAAAACACCGTCCCAGAGTGGGAGTGAGTGATCAACTCAGTGGTTCTATTAACTTTAAGTTATGCATGTTATCAATTCCACTAGCACAAGTAAAGATAAAGTAACTTAAACACCCAGTTCCTAAATGCTCTTATTAATGCACGTGCATATTTTCATGAGATGATGCATGCCCTCACAATCCAACACTCCCTCATAAGCGACTTCAACACCACATTCACAAATGTCAACACTCCCTCAACGTGCGATCACAACGCCCAAGTCGCCACAACCTATGCCAATGCAATGCTATGAATGTTCATGTTAACCGAGTATTTAATTAAGTTTGTTCAGTCAGTAAGATTGGGGAAGCTAAAACACCTTCATTTAATCAATGGCCTTATCCAGATCACTTCACCCAAGGCGGCTGTAGCGGCTCTGATCCTACGATCCATGATCTAAATGTAGGTATCACTCATTTATCTCATAAATCAATAACTCCAAAGGTAAGGCATGATACTTAAAGGTATGTGAGGATCAACTCGGTATGGGTCGTCACCCAAACACCGAGTATGATCACTCAGTTTCGAGGTGCGGACTTGTCACATAAAACCAAATCACCACAAGGAAAATGGCTCGTCACCCAATTCCATTCATGCCCAGGTCATTTGAACGGTACTCTGGCATGGAACCATCGGTCAGGTAATTCGAACAAGGATCTATCACTTCCTGTGCTTACTGGTCACTAAGGGGAGGCTCGTCACCCCAGCGTAGGCTAATAGCACGGATACAATGTCTCATACCACTAGGGCTGAAAGTTGGGCGGGTTCAACCCGACCGACCCTGACCGACTCGACATTGGGTTGGGCTTGGGCAAGATGTATCAGGTTTGGTCTTGGGCTTAGGCCATAAAAACGCCAACTCAATAAAACTTGGGTTGGGCTCGGGTTGAGGTCTCGAGTTGCTTGACCCAACCCGAACCCGATCAATATATAAATTCCTTATAAATTAATTATTATTGAGTGCGGATCGTCTTTGTTAAATGCACGGGAAATTCCAATGCTGTCGGGTTTCATTGGTCCACGTCATTTTCGATGACTCAAGCTAACAAGATATATAGGATTTCTCTCTCCCAAATAGATTGCTTGATACACAATACGACTTTTAAAGGAGTAGTTGTCCTATATTTTAGCTCGTTTGTTAAGAAAAAATTTTCTTTATAATAAATTACTATATATATAATTAATAAAATTATAGGTATAAAAAATCAAACTTGTATTGAAAATATAATAAACTAATGTAATAATGAAAATATTAGCATATATCTACCCAACCGAACCCGCTTGGGTTGGGCTTGGGTAGAGAATTCCCAACCCGAGGTTGGGTTAAGGTTGAGGTATAAGAACCTTGGGTTGGGCTAGGGTTGAGCACCAACTCGACCCAACCCGCCTGACTTTCAGCCCTACATACCATCATGCTTGGCTCCCGAGATTTGGGGATCGTATCACTAACAATTAATAATAGGTCTCTCGAAGGTATGGGGTGCTTCGGATTTAGGCAGGCGTGGTCATACATAGTGAACACACACGGTTGGTCTGCAGTTAGGCTAATTCGGTTGACTCGGACAAACTCCGACATAATCGACATTCGGTGCAAGCATCTCATGTAGTCTGACTACTGCTGGTTATCTGTGTTCGGCTCGGATCAATTGGACTATTCTGGGACGGCCAACCCAATCGGGGCCACCCTCATGGATCTACAGTTTGCCGGCCAACACGACAATTTAGGTAGTCTCGGTCAGTCAACCATACTAATAAATTGACTAACGTGACTACGTAGAGGGATGTAAATGGTAATTCAAAGAATTTCACTCTATTGGGCATTTTATCGAACATGTAGGTGGCATTACACTAAGCTAACAATTTATGGTAAGTGAGTGGTCATACAAGTGTACTAGTTAACAAGCATTCATCTACGCAGTATCTCAATCATCAATCGGCACTGATTAACACACATTCATCCACTTGCAACCAATAGTAACTAGCACTGGTTAGTATGCATCTGTCTACACACTACAGAATCATAAATCGACATTAATTACATGAATTAGCCCATAAATTACCCAAATCAATAATCAGCACTGGTTAGCATATATCCGTCTACGCACTACACATTCATAAATCGACATAAATTATCATGCATTGGCCCATACATTATCCAAATCAATAATCGGCACTGGTTAACATGCATTCTTCTACACACTACACGTTTACAAATCAACACTAACATCATGCATTCATTCATTCATAACATAAATCATTAATTGTGACATAGGGTTCGATAAATGGAAACCTAGGGGTAATGGTCCACACCTTTAAGAACAAATCTCCGATTTTAAGCTCCTAGGGTTAGGAATTTAGTGGAAAACGATTCCTACACCAAATTCAAAGGAATTGGTTGAGAATCATGCAATTGATCCTAGAAAACTTAAGTCGGGAAGCATGGTTCGTTTCTTACCTCTCAATCGAGAGTGTGATGGATTTAGTGGAGGAGAACGATTGAGGCTACAGCTTGATCGAAGGAACACCATCAAGAATGCTCCAAGATCTCTGTAAGTGTTGTGATATATAAAGCACATTTGTTTGTCAAATTTTGATGGACAAAACAACTTGTGATGTGGTGACTCAAAAGATAGAAAGTTCGCCTTCAAGTGAATCAAGATGGAAAGTTCACCTTCAAGTTCAAGACATGAAGTTGGAAAGTGCAAGTTCAAGACATGAAAAGTCCAAAGTACTCAAGCTCTACTTCTCTTCTAGTTCAAGATCAAGCTACATTTACAAGATTACTTCAAGTAGAAGATCGAATGAATGCAACTGAAGATTCAAGAACAAGCTACAAAGTATACACTTCAATGTTCAATATTTTCAGGTATATTTGACCTTAAAAAGACCTTAGACTTAAATTCTTTCAAATGCCAAACATAATTGGGTTTCTATACTTTAAATAGGCTTAAGTTCAATTATTTTAAACCTTAGTTTGACTAGTCTAGGCTTTGGTTTGACCAATCTAAGCTCTGAACTAAAAATTGGATAAATTTTGTTGGATCCTCGACAAGTCCAGAAAAGGGCTCGACCAGTCGAAGGCACACCCTCAACCAGTCGAAGGTGGCTCGACTCGAAGTCCAGCAATGCATTTTGGGCATCATCGACCAGTCGAGCAGGCCACTAGACCAATTGAGCAAGCCACTCAACCAGTCGAAGGACGATCTGATCCGATCCCGCCTGAAATTTGAAATTTGGTTGTTTCTTAGACCAGTCGAAGGAGACCTTAGACCAGTCGAAGCAACAACTTTTCAGCCTATAAATAGAGGTCTTTTCTCATTCCGAATTACATCATTCAAGCCATAAAAAGCCTTCACTTTGAGAGAAAAAGTTCCCATCTTCTTCAAGCTATAGAACGGTATTTTAAATTATTTTTAATAGCTTATTGTTTTATAATTTATAGATCTCTTTTTATGAATCATGTGTTTTAAAGGGAGTTCTTGTTCTTCCTTTTGAGATCTAAGAAATTCAAACAAGTAGCCCAGGTTTGAATTAAGTTAAAATCTATTTAGAACCTAGAATCCTTTATTTTGGTTATTGGACATTGAACATTCGTCATCAACTGAAGCGGTTCTACGGGCTACATCATTCAGCGTCTTCTGAAGAAGATACGTATTTACTTTTTGTTTTTGGTTTATTTGAGGTATCCAGGAAAATCTCATGTATTGGTTTTGACTGAGATAGCCAGAAAATCTCAGTGTGTGGGGTTTTGATTGTGATAGTCCTTCTAAAATCACAACTGTATAGGTTTTAAGGTGAACCTGAGAAAACCTTGATTTTTAGTGAACGCCAATATCACGTGGGTTGTGATTATTGGGAGTGGAGTAGGTGTGGCTATTTGAGGACAATTGGTGTGCACACCGAACCACTATAATTCCTGGTGTTTATGTGGTGAATGATTTTGAGATGTACATGTGGTGAATGTTTGTAAATCTTTATGTACATGTGGTGAATGCTTATAATAGATAGTTGCATTTCTTTTTCCTCTTGTTCTAGTTTGCGATCTTGATCCTTACTAGTTCATGAAATCAAATTGTCCTACTTAAAACCTCGGTTTTTGGTGTAAGGTTATCCTATGAACACGGTTTGAATCAATTTCTCAATACTATTACAATTGAGATTTCTGATTAAGTTCTGATTTATTTATTCTTTCAGTACTTTAATTTTAATTTGGCATAGTCCTATTCACCCCCCCTCCTTCTAGGACTGTAAGCTCGCCTCTTTCAAGTGGTATCAGAGATAAGTGGCTCATTTATTTGGATTAATATCCTAGAGTTTAAAGAACCAAAGCTTCTAATATGTCAAATTTCGATAGCCTGTCTATTACTAGGCCGTCACCATTTGATGGCTCAAATTATGCCCATTGGAAAGCCAGAATGCGGATTTTCTTAAAATCCATAGATGAAAGCGTGTGGTAAGCCACGGTGACCAAATGGAAACCACTAGTGTCTAAGGTTTTAGGCAGTGATGGAACTAAATCCATTAAAGAAAAACATTTTTATTTATGGACCATACCTCAGAAAAATGAGAGCAGTGCAAATGCAAAGGCCTTAAATGTCATTACTTGCGCTCTATCACCTGATGAATTCAAAAGAATTATATCATGTGATACAACTAAACAAGCCTGAGACATCCATGAAATGACACATGAAGGAACAACTATTGTCAAAAAATCTAAAGTCCAAATCCTCACTACAAGGTTTGAGGAAATTAGTATGGAAGAAAATGAAACTTTCATGGACTTTTATATGAAATTAAATGACAGAGTGAATTCTATGTGGGGTCTAGGTGATGGAATCCCAGAAAGCAAGGTTTGCGCTAAGATACTGCGATCACTTCCTGAAAGGTTTAATTCCAAAGTAACTGTCATTCAGGAACTTAGAGACACTAATCAAATGAAGGTTGAGGAGTTAATCGGTTCACTCTAAACATACGAGTTAAGTTTCAAAGCTCCTAAAGGTAAGTCCATAGCCCTTACGTCATCCAAGTCTATTTCAAAAGAAAACAATGTTAATTCTGATTTAGAAGATACTAAGGATGATATGGCTTTACTTGCTAAAAAATTTTACAAAATTTTTAAAAATAAGAAATGATCTGATTTTCAAAAGCCTTATGATAAAAGAAAAGGTAAATAAAAAACTTGGAAATCTATAAAAGACAGCCAATGTTTCAACTGCCATGAATATGGGCATTTGACGAATAAATGTCCCAAAAGGGATAAATTAAAAAGAAAGGGCATGATTGCAACTTGGGATGAATCATCCGGCTCTAAAAGCTCTTCTGAGTCAGATGAATCAGAACAAGAAACTTCAAATGAAGTGAAAGCCCTAATGATTATAGCTAGAGTCACCTCCTCAGATAGTTGTAACTTATCTGATTATGAGAATCTCAGGAGTGGCCCTGAAAATGAGAATGAAGATGATATTCAAGACGTTTATAATGCCCGATATAGGGAGAGTTGCAAAATAGCTGTCAAGTTAAAGATTTAAAAAGAAAAAATTCTTAAACTAAAAGAAGAACTTGAAAATGTTGTTTTAGAAAGTCTCATTTTTCTAATTGTTATGAAAAAACAAAACTTGATTTATGTTTTAAGACTTCTGAATTTGAAAAACTCAGAATAGAAAATGAGAAGTTAAAACTTGAAGTCTCTTCTCTATTGAGTTCTAAGGACACTTGGAGATACGCCCATGGAGACCCTAAGCTGAAAAAATTACTAACCACATCTAGAAAATATGGTGATATATCGGATCTAGGCTATATTAAAAATGCTCCATTGAAAAATAAGAATGCATCTCCTATTTTTGTAAAAGGAGAGTCCTCGAACTCAAAAGGTAAGAACTTGAGAAATAACCAAAGCAGTTTCAAAAATTCAAAACCTTTTCAAGCTTCTAAAATCAAGCCTAATAACATCAGCTTTAGAAATCAAAGTCATAACCCCTTAGATGAAAAAATAGTGGACTTACTCAAAGAGCTTCTCAAATCTAACTTGAATGTTATCGGAGTTGACATACAGAGATATTTCAACTTTTACAAACCGAGAAAAACCAATGGTACTCCTAAACCCAGGACTACAATGAAATGGGTTCCTAAAGTTACTTGTCTTGTTGCCCACACTGCCTTTAAAGCTTCTAGCCATTCAAAATGGTACCTGGACAATTGATGTTCAAGACATATGACAGGTGACAAGGAGATATTCACTAACTACAAAGAAATGAACGATGGTTCAGTTACTTTTGGTGATGGAAGCAATTGCAAGATTATAGGCCAAGGTACTGTACAACTCTCTAACTTTCCTCCTTTTGAAAATGTTTTATATGTTGAAGGTCTTAAACACAATCTTCTTAGTATATCTCAAATATGTGATAACAAACATAGTGTAAAATTTACTAATCAAAGATGTGAGATTTTAAATGAGAAAGGTTGTGTGATTCTAAATGGTCGTAGGACTTCTGAAAATTGCTATATTATTAATGAGACATGCTCGTCTAAACTTTCTTGTTACATGGTCTAAACAGACGAATCAGAATTGTGGCATAAAACGTCTTGGACATGTCAATTACCAAAACCTCTATAGACTAAGCAAAGTTGATCTTATTCGAGGTCTACCCAAATTGAAAATGGTTGATAGAATATGTGGTGCATGCCAAATTGGCAAGTAATCTAGGAGTACTCATAAGAAGGTGAACTCCTTAACCACAACTGTAACATCTCAGAAAAACCCGTACAAAGACCCGAGTACCACCTCAGGCAGAAATCCCTAAGGACCGTACTCTGTAAAAATTTAGGCAAAAATTAATTAAGTATTAAACTAAATTAATCAGTGGATTTAGCTTGAACCACTATTTATATAAACGGCAAGACCCAAAACCACCAAAATCACTAACTCAACACTACTTAAAAACCTAGGAGAAATCTCAAAAGCCGGTTGCTCTCGGGAGCACATTGAAACTCCGTATCTGACCTGGACCGCACGTCGAAAGTCGGATGACCGCGAAATTATAGGAATATGTCCGTCTTATTAGGCTTGACAACCATCGCGGGAATCAGGCCCAAATAGTATCCAGAAACGCACAACTTGAACCCTGAGTAAAGTGTGTGAGAAACGCGAATATCTTTAGAAAATGAACCAGAACTTAAGTAAATTGGGACATTCGCTGTCGTGCGAAATAAAGAAGAGAGATCCTTGGAGTTTGCTGCAGTGATTCCTTCCTGCTACTCCACACACTGAATCACCGTTACATCTAGCTAACCGATTCATTTCAACGATGATTTGGGTAAGAAATCTAAACCCTAACGTCGTAGTTAAGGTTTAGAATAGTTGTTTATCAACCTAGCTAACGGATTTTATGATTTAGGTACCTATTATTCCTTTTTCGGGAACATAGGATTCGAACTGAGTTTGAAACAAGATTTTCGACGGAAGGTGCGGACTATAAATGTTTAAGTTATGGTTTTCAAGGCTTTCAATGTCAGCAATGATTTATGTCTGACTTCATTGCTGCCATATGATCTTAGTTACGACGTTTTCAATAAATTATACATGTGTGAACTATGTTGAATATAAGATGCATTCCATGTGTTTGTTGGAATGTTTGAATGAGTGTGAAATCCTGATTTGTGCTTGTCATGATTTCTAATCTAAGATCCATGTATGTTATATGCTTTATAACGGATGTTGTGTAATGAATTGTTATAGTTCATGTCGTAACTAATTTAGTCTATGTAATTAGTAAGGTGTAGTTTAAGTGTTTGATAAAATGTCTGAATGAGAAGTTATTAATGAATTGTATTTAATAAGGATATTGAGATAGAATTCTCAATTACCTTATCCATATGTGTAGTTTCCTTCACATACTCTTAATCTTGCTATGCAATTTATGAATAAAATATAGTGTTTGGTAACATGTTCAACATGTTTGATGAAATGCTCAAATGAGATATTGACTTGAATTGTTCGTCAAATGCTGATATATTTATCACATGTAATTACGTGCTACATCTGAGTAAGATTGGGACTACTGCGTAGTCCAGACAATCGGTAAAAATCTCCGTTTGAGTGGCCGAACTAGTCTCGCCATATTGGATACGTTTGATAAATCTGGGTCATACGACGATTATCGGCAGTGGTTAGGCCGCATGGAGTGCTTATGCGCTCCATGTCGATTAATTCGGCATGCGCCCGTACCAATTGAACTTGTCAAATAACCCGATTGGCCTATTGTGTGTTTACCATGTATGAACATTCCTGCTTGAATCTAAGATGCGACTTACCAATGTAAAGACCCATTTCAACCATGATACCACAATCCGCTAAGACTCATAAGCGGGCATAGTGGTATTGTCGGCCTACGCTGGGTTGACGAGCCTCCCCGTAGTAACTAGTGAGCAACCCAAGTCTCGTGAGCCACATACGGTGGTATGGGACACTGTATTTGAGCTGTCGGCCTACGTTGAGGTGACGAGCCTCCCCATAGTGACCTCAAGTATAAACTCATGAATTTGCCTATCCACTGCTTTCATTAGGGGTGATGCCCTACAACTTGCCTATCGTATGTGATTAACTAAGATTGACGACCCTAGATGGATCTTCGTTTGGGTTAGTGATATAAAGGGAGGTGCCTTAGCTTCCCGAATCTGTTATATGAATAAGCCTAATTAAATACTTGGCTAACACGACCATGCACCGCATTGCATGTGCTTTGGCGGTGAAGGGCACGTTTAGGGAGTTTGTCATGCACGAATGGTTGATGAAGTCGCTTGTGAGAGAGCTTCGTGCAAGGGTATGCATCATTACACATACCATTCCTGCATTAACAAGAGTACTTAGGATATGATTGTTGTACTGCTTTATCATTACTGTTTGATTAAATTAATAACATGTTAACCTTTGTCTGATAGTACCACTGAGTTGATTACTCACTCCCACTCTGGGACGGTGTTTTAAAACACCAACAAGACCTGTTGTAGATGCAGGTAGCGACGACGCCTATGTAGCTGATTTGGATTTCATAGACGAGGAGTTCTCCTATGTGCAGCTATTAGGCGGGTCTATGTAAACCATGTACTGATAGACGAGATTATAGGGTTATGTGGATTAGTTGAATATCTACATTTTGACATTTTGTATATTTTAAAACAAAACATATATATAATCAACCCGGTCATACACTCATACTCTAGAGTTTGTGAGACACGTATACATTTTATATATCTATCTCAGTCTTCCGCTTGCGTAATTACATTAACTCTGGAGTATGATATGCTGATTTAGTATAATCTCTCTCATGTTTAATGCACTAATATGGACAACATTTAAACATCATTATCTATGTTGCATGAGTGATGCATTGGATCTCGGGAGTTGAGCTTTGCTCGGCCCTCGAAATTCAGGGCGTTACAAGTTGGTATCAGAGCATGATTTGGATTAAACTAGACCTGGGTTAGGGTAACACGATAGACTCTGATGCACTTTGACTTAGGAGGGGGCAATAAAATGTAGAAATGATAGTAAGATTCCAAAGTTTCACCGATGGGCGAGATTGAATATTGTAATGTAGCCCCTACGCGTCTAAGATCATGAGAAATGATCTCAATCCCTTTAAGGCCGCCAATAGGCGGGTCTGAACTAAAATTCGGAGAACCCCAAACTTGGAACAAATAAAAAAGTGTGAATACAGGCTTCCTAGACCGAGAAAACACCTCACACGGGCGTAGGGGCCCATTGCACAATTTTCTGTCAAGCCCCAAACTCGAAAAACGGACTCACAAAATTCCTTATTGCCGAATCCGATGCTGACAGCCTCCATAGTACCCCATTCTCGGCTCCCAGCGCCCATACGCCAGATTCCGATCCTGGGATCTTACAAGGAGGATTTTCAGTATGATTTTTTTTTAATAATAGAGCATAACCACAAGCATAACCAAGTCACAAAATAACATCACCACATATCCACTATATCAAAAACTTTTAAGTACAATGCGGAAAGGGAAATACAGGGTGATCAAAAAGCTCCAAAATGATCAGATATGCGCTCCTGCCTTAGCGCTGCTGCTGTCCAACGGCACCTGCACGCAACAGTCATGCATAAGCTTACAAAAGCTTAGATGGTGGTGTATGTGTGTGCGTAAGGCAAGTGCCGAGTGTACAATATCAGAGTAATGCAGAAATATGCGGTAAGTCCATGAATGTTATCAGCTGTAACAAAGCTATATGATGCAAGGCATGAATGCAATCGGCCATACCAAGGTCATGCGGTGCGAGGCCTATGTAGCCAGATGTCATATGCGAGATGCAAAGCAAGCATGCTTGTACTCATCAAGTACACATATCAGTACGGTTCTTCTATGGATATCACCGGGGTCTAATACACCTTACACTGACTACCTCCTCCCTAGCTGCATAGTCAAGTAAGTGGAAGAGACCTCACTATCCGCCTGACTAGTAGTCTGCCAATACCTACCCGACTCGTTAATAACAGACTCATTTGCGAGCTGGTCAAACTCAGCCTAGCTTATAACCCCCTCACTCAGGCGGATAAAGTCACACCCCCTTTCAACCGAACACGACACAGTGAGAGACGCAGCCTACTGGTATTCGGCACTCGGGCGCTCATGTATCCACTCGGTCTAGACGTTGGAGCATCCCCTGGTACCAAAAAGGTTCTAAGATTTTCACCCAAGAACATCCCAAGTGCCCACAATGCTAGAGACAATATTTTCGGTATCCGATACGACCATCCACCATGTGCCTGTGGAGGTCACGACCCTGAGGTCGCTAGAGCGTGCAGTGATCACGACACACAATGCGAAATGCATGAGTCACACCGTCAGTCATGCAACAATCTCGCGCGTACCACGTGCTCATATGGAGTCCCGTAAATGTCTCAGCCCAACAGTTTATACTATGATCAAACATTCCTCATATAAAGCATACATATGATGCGTATGGGCATGGATCATGGAGCTATACTAAGCATGTTATAAAGTGATGAATTATCAACAAGCATGTGCCTATCAATGGGCCCTAAGGAGAGTTACAATGCGGACATTTAACCAACATTATACTTACAATGTAGACGTTAAACCAACATTGTTCCTAAGGCATGGCCCGCCATAAAATATCATTACATAAACCATGGGAAATCACACATTGTAATGGACCTATATACATCTCTTTGGGCCTCGACCCACGGTCCTTAGATACATCAAATGGGCCGCCTCATATGGGCCTTATATACATCAAGTGGGCCACATCAATGGGCCTTATGTACATTGCAATGGGCCATATCCCATGGGCCTTTGAAAACATCACAATGGGCCTCGTAACATGGGTCTCATATATATCAAAGTGAGCCTCAACAACGGGCCACGAATACATTGAATGGGCTTAATCACATGAGCCTTACGTACATCAAGGTGGGCCTCAACAATGGGCCACAAAGACATAAGATGGGCCCACATTACATGGGCCTTATGTATGTCAAATGGGCCACAACAATGGGCCACACCCGAATACAAGTGGTGATAATGATTTCCATCATTAAAATTCCTAAGGCCCACTATAACATGTATTTCCCATCCAACCTGTTCCTAAGTTAATATAGGGATAGATGAAGTGGAACGAATATCAGCTTAATAGGAAACTACTATGGCTCCTTAGAAATTTGAACGGTAGACTTCATTGTCCACTACATAAAATGGTGGGGTCCACTTGAACCTTAGATCTAACTTATTTTTAGTCTCAAGCTTTAAAACGAGCTCTCAAATGGTTGAACGGCTTGGATGCAACACATGCATCATGGTGGGTCCCACATGAAGGCCCACCATAACATATATTATATATGATATAATACACACACACACACACACACACACACACACACACATCCACACATGCACACACACGCACGCACACACACGCACACCCACCCTCCCCTGGACGGTGGGGATAGAACAAATACATCACTGTGGGCTCCACCATCCAGGCGGACGGTGGAATTAAACTCATATATTATTTTGGGTCCCACGTGGGGCCCACCATAATGTTTATATGCAATCCAGACCGTCCATAAGGTCACGCAGTCCTAGATGAAGGGTAAAAACAAATTTCATCTTGATCCAAAACTTCTGTGGACCCAAAAAGGGTTTCAATGGCAAAGGGTCAGCCCCATTGTTTCCTGTGATGTGGGCCACCTGAGCTTTGGATGGGCCTGATTTTTGGAGGGGGCCCACTTCAAGCAGGGGCCCACCTCATGAATGGCATGGATGACATACATACATCATGATGGGGCCCATGGCAGGGGCCGTGGGTCCCTGCCTTTCGCCTGCCCGCCAGCAGCAGGCGCTACCTGCGTCTCTGACAGCCGCAGCGTCTGCTGCATGTAATTTATTTTTTTTGAAACCTGTTTTCTCAAGGTTTTTCATGCGCGGGGCCCACATCAGTACAATTCGACCCTGCCATTGGTCCCCATAGCTCAAGAAAAGCCAAACAAGCCCAATATTGAATATATTTTGACGTATCGAAACATCGGGGAGGATTTAAACGGTAGACATGCTGTTTTCCACGCTATGGCCCACCAGAAAGTCGGATCGGCCCCATTTTTTGGCTCAACGCTTAAAATGGTCAGAGGAGATGGACGGTGTGAATTGGGCTCATACATCCATGTGGGGTCTTATAGGCGTGGCCCACCCAATAAGCTTGTGAAACAAGCACATATTTGTGTTTTCCATTTCACGTCCAGGGACGTCCCCGGACGTGGACAATCTGTGCATGACGCATGCACAAGGTGGGGCTTACTCTGGTGGGCCACCAAATGGATGAATGGTATGGAACATACACACATATAAAGTGGGCCCCTTGGATTGCATCCAATACATGCTTCATGGTGGGGTCCATCTAAGTGGGCCACACAGCCATATCATCACACACAAAAGTAAATAAATAAAAAGAGAGGGAGAGAGAAAGAGAGAAAGAGGGACACGCGTGATGGAGGGACCCCGACACTATGGGCCCTCCGTTTCAAGCATCAAATCATACATCAAGTGGGTCCCATTGCATGTGGGCTGTCACGCCCCAAACTCGGAAAATGGGTTCACAAAATTCCCGATCGCCGAATCCGGTGCCGACAGCCTCCGTAGTACCCCATTCTCGGTTCCCAGCTCCCATACACCAGATTCCGATCCTGGGATCCTACAAGGAGAATTTTCAGTATGATTTTTTTTTTTTTTTGTAATGGAGTATAACCACAACTATACCCAAATCATAAAGGCAACATCATCATCACATATCCACTAATATAATCATTTGAATACAAGGCTGAAAGGGAAATACATATATCGAAATCAAAGCTCCAGAGGACAGCTGTACGCCCAAGCTCAACGCTGCTGCAACCTAACGCCACCTGCACGCATCTATCGTGCATAAGCTTACAAAAGCTTAGAGGGTGGTGAAAGTGTGTACACAAGATAAGTGCCAAGTATACCATAAAGCACATAAATCATACATCATCGGGATAAGCAAAAATACTCACAAGATCATGAATCATATGACATCAGAGTAAGCGGAAGTATACTGGTAAGTCCGTGAATACTATCAGCCGTACCAAGGTTATGCGATGCAAAACATAATAAGACAATAACAGATGCTGAGGATGCAATGTAATATGCGGTGCGAATGAAATGACCATGCAGGAATGTGAAGTCAGGATGATAGTACGAAGTATCACAGGCTATGGGGTCTATCACAAGGGACTTCTATCCAAACCAGTCCCATACCTAAATTTGGATAGTCAGACACAATGTGGTAAACTCCTGATCTCAGGTTAGTCGCGCGCCCAACCGAAATCCTGGCCATGCGAAGGTACACGTAACAAATAGTTACGCACCACCAGCCCGAGTGGATAGTGAATGAATGAATGAATGAATATGCAATTCCTGCTTAATAAGTCCACATCTCAGTACGGTTGCTCTCTGGAGAAATCACAGGGGTCTATTACACTCGACATCGACTGCCTCCTCCCTAGCTGCACAGCCCACCGAGCGGAATAGACCTCACTATCCGCCTGACCAGTGGTCTGCCAATACCTACCCGGCTCGTCGATAGCGGACCCATTTACGAACTGGTCTTACTCAGCCTAGCTTATAGCCCCCTCACTCGGACGGATAAGGCCACACCCTCCCAACCGACCACGACATAGTGGGAGATGCGGCCTACTGGTATTCGGCACTCGAGCGCTCATGTTCCACTCGGTCTAGACGTTAGGGCTGCTCCTGGCCTCAGAGGTTCAGGGATTTTCACCCAAGGACATCCTAAGTGCCCACAATGCTAGAACCAAATATTTTCGGTGTCCCATATAGCCATCCACGATGTGACTGTGGAGGCCACGACCCTGATGTCGCTAGGGCGTACAATGATCAAGTAACATGTATGCGAGATGCATGAATCACACTGTACAAACATGCAACAATCTTGCGCGTACCATGCGCTCATGTCGGACACTCTGTCTTATATGGAGTCCCGTAAATGTCTCAGCCCAACGACTCATGTTATAACCAAACATTCCTCATATCAAGCATACATATGATGCGTATGGGCATGAATCATGGAGTTATACTAAGCAGGTTATAAAGTAACGAACTATCCTTACAATACAAATGGGCCTAGACGGCCTACACACAACAAGTATAGGCCTATCAATGGGCCATAGAGAGAGTCATAATGCAGACATTTAACCAACATTATTCTTACAATGTGGACGTCAAACCAACATTGCTCCCAAGGCATGGCCCGCTATAAATATCACTACATAAACCATGGTGGAATCATATTCACTGGGTCTTATGTACATCTTATTGGGCCTTGACCCATGGGCCTCTAATACATCAAGATGGGCCTCACAACATGAGCCTTATGTACATTGCAATGAGCCATATCCCATGGGCCTTGAATACATCACAATGAGCCTCAACCCATGACCCTAATACAGCACAATGGGCCTTAACCCATGGGCCTTTAAATACCTCATAATGGGCCTCATAACATGGGCTTTATATACATTAAAGTGGGCCCCAACCACGGGCCACAAATACATCGAATGGGCCCCATCACATGGGCCTTATAAATATCAAGGTGGGCCTCAACAATAGGCCACAAATACATTAAGGTGGGCCTCCTCAAATGGGCCTTATAAATGTCAAGGTGGGCCTAAACAACGGCCTCATGCACATCAAGGTGAGCCTCAACAATGGGCTATAAATATAACGAGATGGGCCTAATCACTTGGGCCTTATATATACACCAAGGTGGGCCCCAATGGACGGCCCCAAATAGATCAAGATGAGCCCCGTACATATACCAAGGTGGAGTCCACTTGAACTATAGATCTGTCACATTTTTAGCCTCAAGCCTTAAGACAAGCTTGCCAAATGGTGGACGGTTTAGATGCAACACATGCATCATGGGTGGGTCCACCGTCCAGGTGTGGATGGTGTGGATAAAACACATAAATCATGGTGGTTTCCACCGTCCCACGCTGTGGACGGTGGTGAATAAAACACATGCCTCATGGAGGCTACAGAGCTTGGTGACGTCAATTCACCAGCAAATCAACTTTAAGGTGGATCCCACGTGGGGCCCACCATAATGTAAATTTTCCATCCAATCTGCTACTATGGTCACGCAGACCTAGAGGCTGAGGAAAAACAAATTTCATAACTGATCCAAAACTCTGTGAACCCAAAAAAAGGGTTTCAATGGCAGCCCTTCAATCACCATTGTTTCTTATGATGTGGGCCACCTGAGCCACGTATACGGCTGAAATTTGGAGGGTGGCCCACTGCCCTAAGGGCCTTCAAAATGGACGGTGTGAGTGTACAAAACACACATCATGGTGGGGTCCACTAGCCATCCAGCAAACCAGCAAAATGGCTGGACGACGTGATGAAACACATGCATTTTGGTGGGTTCCACCGTCCGTGGACGGTGTGGCATGTAACACATACATCCTTGGGTCCCAAGTGGGGCCCACCATAATGGTTTATTTTCCATCCAACCTGTTGATAAGGTCACAGTGACCTAAATGAAACGAAAAAACAAACTTCATTTTGATCCAAAACTTCTGTGGCCCATAAAAGGGTTTCAATGGTAGAGTTCAATCACCGTTGTTTCTTGTGGTGTGGGCCACCTGAGATCTGGATCAAGTTGATTTTTGGAGGGGTCCCACCTCAGGGGGTGGTCCACCTCATGGATGGTGTGGATACAAAATATACATCATGGTGGGGCCCATGGCTGGGGCCGTGGGTCCCTGCACGTTTTAACGCTGACGCCAACAGCGTCCTGCTGCACAGCAGCAGCAGGGCTGCACCTTATTTTTGTTTTTTTTTTTTTTAAATCTCGTTTTTCTGAGGTTTTTCGCATGGGGGGCCCGCATCAAATGAATCCGACCCACCCAATGGATTCCATAGCCCATAATCCATCCATCAAGACCAATATTGGGCATCTTTTGGCTTGTAGAAAAATTCAGGTGACTTTGGACGGTAAGAATCCGTGTTTGCAAGTTATGGCCCACTAGAAAGTCGGATCATCCTCATTTTTCAGCTTAACGCCTAAAATGAGTTGGGAAATAGGATGAATGGAGTGGATTTGATCATTGCATCAAGGTGGGGCCTATATAGACCACCCTCTCCAAGGCTTGAGAACCAAGCCAATATTTTTGTTTTCCCAAGTCCACGTCCAGGGACGTCCCTAGATGTCTGGTCACGACACATGCATTGAGGTGGGCCCTGCTTAGGTGGGCCACCAAATGGATGAATGACATGCATAAAACATATTTTAAGGTGGGGTCCATTCAAGTGGGCCACACCATCACATCATCACAAGAAAAGAGAAATGAAAGAGAAGAGAGAGAGAGAGAGAGAGAGAGAGAGAAACGGTGGGACACACGTGTGATGGAGGGACCCCGACACTATGGGTCCTCCCTTACATCCAATCATACATCAAATGATAATCAAGGTGGGCCATCTGCCACATCTTAGGGTCCAAAGTGAGATCCATACCATTGATCTGTAGCCTCACTTGGCCTATCATAAAAACATAGAAATCTAGTCTATAGAAGCACCCACCGTTCGATCTTCTTGGTCCGTTGAAACGCCGGTCTCATTGTTCTCCACTTTTGTAACATCCCGAAAAATCGGAGGTCGAGCATAAACTAACACCCGAGTTCCAGAACATCACTTATGCAACATAGATAATGATGATTAAATGTTGTCTACATTAATGTAGTGAACATGAGTGAGATTAAGTCAAAACAACATATCATACTCCAGAGACAGTTAATTTGCAAGCGGAAGACTGTGATAGATATATAAAATATATAAAAATAGTGGTGAGTCTCCAGAGTGTGATAATGTTACCAGGTTAATGAATTACAAGTACAGTTCAAATTATACCAAATGTGTAGTGTCATCTAGTCAACATCCCTGTAACCCCGTCGATTAAGGACTGCTCACATGAAGCCGCCCGAAAACCACATATACGAGAAAGCATCCTCGTCGTCACAAAAGTCTGGCTCCGCCTCAGGAGTAGCGTCGCCATCTGCAATCAGACAAAGTCTGGTGGGTGTTCGGAACACCGTCCCATAACGTGGGAGTGAGTGATCAAATCAGTGGAATAATAAAGTATAGGTTAACATGTTATCAATTCAGTCAAGCAGTAATGATAAAGCAGTAAAATCAAACACTCCTAACTACTCTTATTAATGCAAGTATGAATGCAGTCATGATGTATGCCCTCGTCACACCCTCCCTCGTGCGACACCATCTCACATTTGCAGCATGCTTTCATCCCTCAGTGCTCCACATCTTCCAGGCACATGCAATGCATGATGAGCATGATTACCGAGTTATTATTAGTCCATTTCAAACAGCAGGATTGGGAAACTAAGGTACCTCCCTTGTATCATTCCCAAACATGATCCATTCTAGGGTCGTTAGTCCTAGTTAATCTCAGACGATGGTGTGTTTTCTAGGTCACTGCAAAGGCTGCCAGGGCTGTTATGCACAAAGGTTACACCACTCCTCCATCACCTCTTTAACGATTCATCACTATACAGAAACAAGCCTAGTTCATACTCCGTACACTACGGCAAAACTCTAAGGCTCACCGCGATTCTAGAGTATGCTCGAGGTCACTACAAAGGGCTGACAGGGCTGTTGCTCGCATTCGTTGCGCCACTCCCCCATCACCTTATCAATGTAGGCCGACAGCACGAATATAGTGTCCCAAACCACCATAATCGGCTCACGAGTTTGGTTGCTCACTGGTCACTACGGGGAGGCACGTGGCCCCAGCGTAGGCCGACAGCTCGACCACGGTGTCCCATACCACCATGACCGGCTCATGAGTCTTAGCGGATAGAGGTACCATGGTTAAAAGGGATTCCACTGGTAAGTTCAGTACCCTAGGTTCGCAGCAGAGGCGTCCAAACATGGTGAACATACATAAGACAGATCGGGTTACTTGACGAGCTCGGCTAGCTCGAGCGCACATCAAGTTGAACGATATGAAGCGCATGAGCACTTCGTGTGGCCAACCACTATCGCCAACCGAAGTACGACTCGAGTTCGTGAACACATCTCACGTGGCAAATGGATCACAGCCACGAATTCAACTCTGGTACCGATTGTCTGGACTATAATCATAGTCCCAAACACAATCAATTGCAGATAGATAAAGCAGTAGTGGATCAAGATTCAACTCATACAATCAAGGTCTGGTATTATCCGTTTAGGGCTGCCAGGGCTATTGCACGCATTCGTTGCTCCACTCCCCCATCACCCATGACGGATCATACAACGTAAATATGAATTTAAACATATGCATTACATAAATAAAATCATAAAGCAGTTGAGCATGTTATGAAGCACAACACAAGCATGAGTTTGTACATATTCAATTCCTAATCACACAACTATCCAAGGAACATACACATAGTTAAAAGAGTTGAGAATCATATCTCAACACCCTTATGCATTACAATTTGCTAACTACTACTCATTCAAACATTTCAACAAACACTTTAAAATACATACATCAACATACATGACATATGTTGATCACATAGGCATTAGGCCAAAATCCTTCACTAGGGAGTTGCCCCAATTATAACACGCGTACACCCACGACGGATAGTCATGGAAGGTAGGAATCCAAGTTCCATATTCATTGAACATTTTCACAAACACTTGGGCTACACATTTCAACGTATATAGCGTATGGTGGCCGTGGCGTGATTCAGGGCAAATCCTTTCGTCAAAGGGGGTATCGCCAATACAACAATCATATATCCATGACAATTAGCCATGGCGAACACGAATGAGAATTCTGTACTCATTCAGTCATTTTCACAAACACTTAGAATACACTATTACAACATACATGGTGTATGTTAGCAAAACATGTATTAGGGTTATCCTTTCGCTAAGCAAGTATTTTATCCATGTATAATATATTCATACAGCAAATAATCATGGCAAATACATCTCCAAAATTTATACGTATGCGGTACTTTCTAGAATACACAATTTCAACATACATAGTGTATATAAGCAAAACATGTATAGGGCGAGTCCTTTCGCCAAGTAAGTACTTTATCCATATATAATATATTCATACAACAATTAATCATGTCAAACACATTTCCAAAATTTGTACATATACGGTATTTTCTACAAATACCTAGAGTAAGTAGAATTCCATATTTTTCATCTTTAATCGAAACGGAAAACAGACAGTACTTTTGTACATGTGTAATTGCATGCAGATCATGAATCTATCATTATTTGACATTGAAAGCGTTGAAAACCATAACCTATACACCTAAAGTCCGCACCTTTTGTCGTAGAACCGTAACGGAGTCGATAGGTTTGCGAAGCTTCCGTATTCAACAGTTTGGCAACCTATAGAACGAAATAGGTTAGCTATTTCATAACCTACAACCACCCAAACCCCAAATCAGATTAGGGTTAGGGTTTCTTACCTAAAAATAGGGCTGAAATCGCCGGGAAAGCGATGAGAACGGAGCGGTGGAGCTCGTGGAGCGGTAGGGAAGAGTGGCAGGAAGGATCTCTCACAACTCCCACACTTTCTCTCTCTTTTCTCTCTTCTCTCTCTAGGGTTCTCTCAATTCGTATGGCTGCAATGAGAGAGGGTTTAAGGTCCTTATATAGTCTAAAAACTCACCGAAATAGACTCCAGGTCAAAGTATACTTAGGTTATAACCAAAACGGGTCAGTTTTAGCTCAACGGAGGACTTCTAGCGGGCCTCCTCGAGCCAAAGGTTGGACTTAAGCTCACTAACGCTGGATCTACGTTCTATTAAGTTTTCGTTTCGGTCGGGATTCCAGATCACGCATGGCGGACCAGTTTCAGTTCAACGGTCAGCGGATCTCGATCGGAGATTCCAAGTACATGTAAATGTGTATGAAATTTCTCCTGATCCGAGGGTGTAATTTGGTCTGATTCTTACGGTCTGGTTGCTTAAAACTGATCCGCAAGCAACACGTGCCAGATTACTATTCAAGATATTTTATTTTGAATTAATTTCACATTTCTCACACTCTTCACTCCGAGCTCAAGCGAATGGCGCTGGGACACTATCTGGATTTGATTTCTGAGATGGTTGTCAAGCCCAGCAAGGCGGTCCTAATTCCTTAACTTCGTATTCATCGAACTTCCGACGTGCAGTCCAGATCTGATACGGAGTTTCGAGATGCTCCCGAGAGCAGTTGGGTAATGAGATTGATCCTAGATTTTAGGGTAACCTAGCGTCAATGATTCTACAAGTTTTGGGTCTTGCAGATCGTATTTAAAGTGATTGGTGCTAATTTCACAGGCACTCTAGTTTAACACTAGCTAAATCTCGCCTAATTTCTAAAGGATTTAGTCCTGTAAGATTTCTGTTTGAGGTGGTACTTAGTCCTTTGTAGTTTGTATATAAAGTGATCCAAGTTATACTACTTAGCTAGTTTAAGATAGTGTCTAGGGTGAAAGTACTTTGAAAAATTGAAAGATCAAGGTGGTGAAGGGTGGAATTTGTGAAGAAAATGGTTTGAAAATGGATTTGAGGCTTTAATTGAGTGTTGGAGAAGTTAAACCTGTGTTAGGATTGACCCATCGCCTAAGGACGTCTAATTCCAGGTTGAAAAAAATCTGGACTGTTACAATCTACCCCCCTTAAAACAAAATTTCGTCCCCGAAATTGCCTAAGGGTAATAAGGAAAGATTTTATTATTTCATTTGTCTAAGACTTATTGTTTTCAAGTCTCTATGCGCGGTAGGGTGTATATTAGCCTGGTTAATTTTAGTCTACCCCCCTTAAAACTTATTTCTTTATCTATTTCTCATACCCTGATGGTTTGCTACAATTTATTTCTGTACCTATTTGGAGTCTTGACGACAATTCCCAGCAATTTAGAGTCAGATAGTTGTTTTCAATGTTTGACTAACACGGAGAGACGTTTTTGGTGGGCTCGATCCCGATACATCGATCATCTACCTGACCAGGATAGAAGGCTCATCGTATCCCTTCCCAGTCCTGGTAGATCCTGGTCTTCTGCTCGGTCAAGCAGGGAGTCCGTTAGTAGTCACCCAGGATTGAGAATTGGGTCAAGCCGCGAATGCTTTGCAGTTGTATATTTCAGTAACTCCGTAGTCCGATCACTCTAGAAACGTGGGGAATGTCCATCATTGAAAGGCTCAAATTGTCTATTTCTAAGGTTGCCCTTTAGGTCTTAGTCTAAGAGAGTCCGCGATATTATCTATGTCCAAGGAAAGGGTGAATCAAATCTTACTAGATCATCCTAAAACATTTTCATAGTAGAACTTGTTAGGGCTTCTATAATGTTCGTATTCAACGAGCACAGTTTCAATCCTGTGCCAGCGGGGCAGGGTCCCCCATGCTTCCGCTGCGCCACCCAAATCAAAGATGTGTAATAGGTGACCTAACTAGATTGGGCTCATAATGTTCTACCCCCCTTAAAAATTATTTTCACCCTCAAGGCTCAAGAGCTATGTCCTGCTCCATATATCGGAACAAGGTGTAATTTAGGACCTACCCTTGACATGAAATGGGAAATACATTGGTCTGACTTTCATCGACGATGTGTACTATGGCTTGATACCTATGGTTACAGAAAGGAGCTAAAGATGATGGGTATTGTGGTTGATTGCAGGGACAGGTGTGAGTTTGAGGCAAGATGCCTAATTCTACCAAGGAGTTTGGTCACGGTCCATAATTATCCTATTTAATCATGTCTAGCTTAACAGGCAGGCCATATTTCTACGTTCATATGCACAAAATGTATGCCGACATGGCATGTAATTTGGGGCCAAATTCCTAATTGTCAGTTGCCAATTTGGGCAATTTCTTAGACCTAAAAGACAAAGTCGCTATCGGCTATATAGTCCTAATACTTTTCAAAGACAAAGTTATAAACTTTTGGTTGTAAGTGGTTCGGCCAACACGGAAGAAAGTTGCGTAGTGGGTCTGAGCTAGATACATGGACCTTCTGCCTAGCTAGGACAGAAAATTGTCGTATCAGTTCTTAATCCTAGTTGTCCCGACCTTCTGCTTGATCAGAGCATAGGGTTCATTGGTCACTACCAGGATTGAGAATTCTACTCAGACCGCGAGTACCTCGCTTATATGTAGTTTCTCTACTCCGTGTTCCCGATTGTACTAAGTCCTTGAGAAGGCGATTCTAAAGGGTGTATAGATTTGACCTATCATTAAATCCAAGGAATATAGAAGTTTCCTCTAGGTATAATCCAAAGTCTATTCTTATACACTAGTTGATTTCAGATCATTTCTAATACAAGAAATTATTTATCGCGTAGGGTCAAACGCTGTCTAAGTGGAATTGAGTTGTCTGTACTTGACGCTCGAGCATTTCACATATGCTCAAACCAACTAAGGGGGTTCTAGAGTTCACGTTCTTAATTTGTCAGATTTCCTATACTGTCAGGTCTGTCGAGGCACCGCTCTAGGTCCAAAACTCCAAGGGTCTATTTGTCACACAACCATTTACTCTAAAAGCTTAAGCTATCAGAGTGTGGTGGGTTAATGTATATCAAGGGACTTATCACTTCAACACTATTCGGCCAGTGGTCTTAAGCCGTACTAAATGGGACTGCATTACTAATCCTACCACGGGATTGGGAGTGACATGGTTGGTAGGAGGGTGGGTGGGGATTAAAATTATTGGTATAGGCTTTGGAAAATGAGCCTGGTGTTGGAAAAGGGTAAGATGAGATTTCTAAATCCCATGATGGGAAATTTCTAAGTGTTATTTGAAAGAAAATTCCGAAATTTACGTTTAATTGCATACACTCCAAATATGGTATTGGAAAACATGGGATACACCCAAACCCCATGAAATCGAGAGAAAATGGCCGTAACCAATTCGAATAGGGCCATGGAAAGTGAATGAAAAGTGAAGGGAAGAGAAAGTAAGGGCTGGAGTTTTTGGTTCTCCACGGACTTGAGCCTCAACAAGGATTGTAAAGGCCTGAAAGACAGTGATGGAAGATGAAAAATGGAAAGGTAGCATGAGTTAGAGAGGTTACACATTTTTGAGCTTCAAAGGGGGGTGTAGGAGCTCAAATGAGAGAAAACGAAGAGGGTAGGGAGGTAAGGATTGTTGTGGATGATGTATATAAAAAGGTTGTGGTCGAAAATGGGAGATGAGACAATTGGAGGGGAGTTTGGAGAGAAAAACAGCAAGTTGGAGGACTTGGAAGGGCGAAATAAGAGAAAGGGGGGCAAAGCGATGTGAAATAGGGGCCCCCCAACAATTCCGCACGCACCACACGTGCCAGGGGGTCATGCTGACCATGACCAGACCCGGCCCGACCCGACCCGTACGGCCAAGCCTGACCGCGGTGACCGCGGTTCCACCGCGGTCCGCCTTTCTCGGCACCGCGCCGCCGCAGCGGGGCAGTGTTCACCATCCCCCCAAGGTGCCAAATGCACCCTGGGTCCACTTGGTTCACCCCCGGATTGGCGCGTGTGGCCCCCGACTCCGTTTCGAGTCGTTTCGGGTCAAATCGGACGTATCTTGCAATCCAGAATGAGTTATTTGACGTTAAATATATGAATTTGGGGTAGAACGAGCTAATGAAGCCAACCAACCTAGCTAAGCTGGGTTGTGCAGCCCAGAATTGTGAAAAAACCCTCCGATTGACGGTCATTTCACTGTTCAATTTCATTTTACTAAAAATAGTAGTTTTAGTTTGATTATTCTTCATCCGTTGGGCTTTAGGAATTATGCCCATTGTGGAAAGGGCTTGGAATAATTAGGAGAATGGTTTGGTGAAGCCAAATAGGACACTTACTATTTTTGGCCGAAAACCTTATGCACTAATAGACATCATGACCTTATAGTAAGTCGCGAATTCTAGGAGTTTTAGTTGTAGTTTGTTTCTGATTTTTTTTCCCATTACTTGGTATCCCTATTTAAAGGGTTGTGAACTCGTTGTTAGTCATTCATTAATCAATTTCGAATGTATTAAAATTTATTTCTATTTTTTGCTTTCTTTCCTCATGGATTCGAGAAGTCTCTGTGAGGAGTCCAGAGAAGCTCCGAGGATCCGGAGTAGTTATCATCATCATGCTTAACAGTTGGGATGAGGTGGATTGTGATCTAGACTCATTACTAAACGGCCTAGGAATGTTATAAGGTCGACCCGTGCGACCATAGTTGAATACAGACTCGATTTCGACGTTCGTTTTCAGTGAACTTCACCAATTGGCGAAATCGAGATACCTAATACTGTTTCTACATTCCGTCGCTCCCTCCTAAGTTAGAGTGCGTCAGAGTGCGTCATGTGACCATAACCCAGGTCCGGTTTAATCCAAATCATGCTCTGATACCAACTGTAACATCCCGAAAAATGGGGGTCGAGCATAAACTCAACACCCGAGTTACAGAACATCACTTATGCAACATAGATAATGATGATTAAATGTTGTCTGCATTAATGTAGTGAACATGAGTGAGATTAAGCCAAGACAATATATCATACTCCAGATATAGTTAATTTACAAGCGGAAGACTGTGATAGATATATAAAATATATAAAAATAGTGGTGAGTCTCCAGAGTGTGATAATGTTACCAGGTTAATGAATTACAAGTACAGTTCAAATTATACAAAATGTGTAGTGTCATCTAGTCAACATTCCTGTAACCCCGTCGATCAAGGCACTGCTCACATGAAGCCGCCCGAAAACCACATATACGAGAAAGCATCATCGTCGTCACAAAAGTCCGGCTCCGCCTCAGGAGTAGCGTCGCCATCTGCAATCAGACAAAGTCTGGTAGGTGTTCGGAACACCGTCCCGTAACGTGGGAGTGAGTGATCAAATCAGTGGAACAATAAAGCATAGGTTAACATGTTATCAATTCAGTCAAGCAGTAATGATAAAGCAGTACAATCAAACACTCCTAACTACTCTTATTAATGCAAGTATGAATGCAGTCATGATGTATGCCCTCACCACACCCTCCCTCGTGCGACACCATCTCACGTTCGTGGCATGCTTTCATCCCTCAGTGCTCCACATCTTCCAGGCACATGCAACATGATGAGCATGATTACCGAGTTTTATTAGTCCATTTCAAACAGCAGGATTGGGAAACTAATGTACCTCCCTTGTATCATTCCCAAACATGATCCATTCTAGGGTCGTTAGTCCTAGTTAATCTCAGACGATGGTGTGTTTTCTAGGTCACTGCAAAGGCTGCCAGGGCTGTTACGCACAAAGGTTACACTACTCCCCCATCACCTCTTTAACGATTTATCACTATATAGAAACAGGCTTAGTTCATACTCCGTACACCGCGGCAAAACTCTAAGGCTCACCGCGATTCTAGAGTATGCTCGAGGTCACTACAAAGGGCTGCCAGGGCTGTTGCTCGCATTCGTTGCACCACTCCCCCATCACCTTATCAATGTAGGCCGACAGCACGAATATAGTGTCCCATACCACCATAATCGGCTCACGAGTTTGGTTGCTCACTGGTCACTACGGGGAGGCATGCGGCCCCAGCGTAGGCCGACAGCTCGACCACGGTGTCCCATACCACCATGCCCGACTCATGAGTCTTAGCGGATCGAGGTACCATGGTTAAAAGGGATTCCATTGGTAAGTTTGGTACCCTAGGTTCAAGCAGAGGCGTCCAAACATGGTGAAAATACATAATACAGATCGGGTTACTTGACGAGCTCGGCTAGCTCGAGCGCTACATCAAGTTGAATGATATGAAGGGCATGAGCACTTCGTGTGACTAACCACTATCGCCAACCGAAGTACGACTCGAGTTCGTTGAACACATCTCACGTGGCAAATGAATCACAGCCATGAATTCAACTCTGGTACCGATTGTCTGGACTATAATCATAGTCCCAAACACAATCAATTGCAGATAGATAAAGCAGTAGTGGATCAAGATTCAACTCATACAATCAGGGTCTGGTATTATCCGTTTAGGGCTGTCAGGGCTGTTGCACGCATTCGTTGCTCCACTCCCCCATCACCCATGACGGATCATACAACGTAAATATGAATTTAAACATATGCATTACATAGATAAAATCATAAAGGCAGTTGAGCATGTTATGAAGCACAACACAAGCATGAGTTTGTACATATTCAATTCCTAATCACACAACTATTCAAGGAAAACATACACATAGTTAAAAGAAGTTGAGAATCATATCTCAACACCCTTATACATTACAATTTGCTAACTACTACTCATTCAAACATTTCAACAAACACTTTAAAATACATACATCAACATACATGACATATATTGATCACATAGGCATTAGGCAAAATCCTTTCACTAGGGAGTTGCCCCAATCATAACACACGTACACCCACGACGGATAGTCATGGAAGGTAGGAATTCAAGTTCCATATTCATTTGAACATTTTCACAAACACTTGGGCTACACATTTCAACGTATATAGCGTATGGTGGCCGTGGCGTGATTCAGGGCAAATCCTTTCGTCAAAGGGGGTATCGCCAATACAACAATCATATATCCATGACAATTAGCCATGGCGAACACGAATGAGAATTCTGTACTCATTCAGTCATTTTCACAAATACTTAGAATACACTATTACAACATACATGATGTATGTTAGCAAAACATGTATTAGGGCTATCCTTTCGCTAAGCAAGTATTTTATCCATGTATAATATATTCACACAGCAAATAATTATGGCAAATACATCTCCAAAATTTATACGTATACGGTACTTTCTAGAATACACAATTTCAACATACATAGTGTATATAAGCAAAACATGTATAGGGCGAGTCCTTTCGCCAAGTAAGTATTTTATCCATATATAATATATTCATACAACAATTAATCATGTCAAACACATTTCCAAAATTTGTACGTATACGGTATTTTCTACAAATACCTAGAGTATGTAGAATTCCATATTTTTCATCTTTAATCGAAACAGAAAACAGACAGCACTTTGTACATGTGCAATTGCCTGCAGATCATGAATCTATCATTATTTGACATTAAAAGCGTTGAAAACCATAACCTATACACCTAAAGTCTGCACCTTTTGTCGTAGAACCGTAACGGAGTCGATAGGTTCGCTAAGCTTCCGTATTCGGCAGTTTGGCAACCTATAGAACGAAATAGGTTAGCTATTTCATAACCTACAACCACCCAAGCCCCAAATCAGATTAGGGTTAGGGTTTCTTACCTAAAAATGGGGCTGGAATCGCCGGGAAAGCGATGAGAACGGAGCGGTGGAGCTCGTGAAGCGGCAAGAAAGTGTGGCAGGAAGGATCTCTCACAACTCCCACACTTTCTCTCTCTTTTCTCTCTTCTCTCTCTAGGGTTTCTCTAAAATTCGTATGGCTGCAATGAGAGTGGGTTTAAGGTCCTTATATAGTCTAAAAACTCACCGAAATAGATTCCAGGTCAAAGTATACTTAGGTTATAACCAAAACGGGTCAGTTTCAGCTCAACGGAGGATCAGTGCGCGAGTCGCGGCGATGGTGCGGTCGTAATGATATAAGTCTCGGATTAAGCTAACTCAATTCTACAGGATACGACTAAGGGTCGATCGAAAACGTCGGTGATCGGTCGCGGATTACCGGACTTCGACGGAAAGGATCGCGGGATTCGTCGGAACAGTACGAACTAGGATACGGGTCTTACATGGGCCCACCAAATCAAAGATCAACGGTGGAGATCCCTTCTTCACCAAGATGTAAGGTCTAGATGACCCATTTTCAAGCTAGAAAATAAACATCATGATGGGGTCCATGGAGAATGGCCCCATCATGGAATGATCATGAAAATCAAGGTGGGCCATCGGCCACATCTTAGGGTCCCAAGTGAGATCCATACCATTGATCGGTAGGCCTCACTTGGACCATCATAAAAATACGAAAATCTAGCCTATAGAAGCACCCACCAGTCGATCTTCTTAGTCCGATGGAACTCCAATCTCTTAGTGCTTCACTTTGATGAAGGGGATGAGAAATGAAGGGCTAGGATGGTGGATTTTTGGGAGAGAAAGGTGTGTAACACCCCGTACTTTTAGTACTCGGGTGTTACCATGTAGCCAAATTTAGAGATAAATATAAACCTAGCTTAGTGAACATTTACGTACATCCTAGTATTAAATCTGACCATCGAAGGTGATCTCTATCCACATATCAAACCACCCAGTAGTCAAATAATGTATATACTAAGTGTATTATTTTATCTATTTATTATATTATAAATTTTACACAAACATGGATTAAAAGGTTATGGACGTGTTTTGATAATTTATATACAAAATAAATAATATATGAAAATGTATTGTAATAGAGTGACATGTATGTAATTAATGTATATGAAATATTATGAAAATAATATTTTATTAAATAAACATGAGGAATAATAATTCTACATTATATAATTGAACTATAAATATTTATGTAGTATTAAATATCATTTAGAAAAATGATATACAAAAGATTATTAGAAATTTTAATAAAATTTTATATCATCCAACAATATTACTCAATACAAATATGATTTTAATTCATGCATACATATGTTTATTTATAATGTAATGAATTATATATTAATAGATATGTGATTAGTAGCATGTATATAGAAGTATGTTGATATTAGGATTTATGTGTGTGTATATATATATGTGTGTGTGTGTGTGAATGAGATTTTAAATGTTGTAATTCTAAGTAACATATAAAAATAATAAAAATTTGTATTAATATTAGTCTCTGGGTAGCCATTCATTACGAAAGTCATATGAACAGCCAATAGGACCATTTTAGCTGTTGACGTCCAAATTCAAGATAACCTGACTAGCAGATCAGTAAGGATCCATACTTAAGGCTGAGAATCACTTCGTGTGGCCCACCTAGGTTTTGGACACACCTCACCTTTGACCAAACGTCCTAAGATGACGCGTATGGAGGAATGGACAGAGTAGATTTATCACAGGCATCACGATGGACCCCACACAGGGGTGTGTGTGCACCTCATCCATCGTGCACGAGGTGCGCTGGACCGCACCAAGGGTCAGACGGGCGCTGACCCGCCCTTTCCATAAAAAGAGAAAAACTCTCTCTCTCGCTGCTGTTAACAGCCGACGGACAGCGTCCGTTTGGGACGCGCCATGGCCCACCACCTTGGATCCGACGGGTGATCTAAACCGTCCGTTTTGTTCAGGGTAGTGAGCTAGCCAAAACCCAACTTTCCTCACATGCTGGTATGCAGGCACACGAGCACGATCTCCAGCGAAAGAAAGGCTTGCAAACACATACTTTCCAAAAAAAGAAATTTTCATCCCATTGCTGCCACCAGGGCGATCCGGGTAAGATGGAATCCGTCGATCTCAGCCATCCGTTTGGGCCTATCTCAGCCGCCCGTTCTAGCAGCGGTGTAGGGCTTCAAAACCGCGAGCGGTCTCCACTCTACCCATAGTTTTGAAGGCAGTTTCGGCCTGAGGTGATCTGGACCTTTTGCTGCTCATCCAATGGTCTACAAACGTTAGGGCAACGCTATATATGGGTTAGGATCGAGCGCAACAGACCCTACCGCTATTTCCACAGCCGCCAGAAAAAAATCGTCCGACTCTTTGCTCTAGCAAACCCATCACCTAAACCTTCCTCAAGCTTTGAAAAAGCTTGTCTGGGAGCTTTCTAGGACCCTCACGAATCGTCTGAAAGGATCTGATTGGGGGAAGAAGTCGTCGTTTACAATCCGCCATTAACAGCTGTCTTCTTCTCCACTGCTGTTGGCACGTTGCTGGGAAGTTTGGCCTGTACATTGAGTCTAGAGATGGTTGGACTCTACGGAGGGGAAAAGCAGAAAGAAAATAGGAAGGAGCAGGGAAGAAAGGAAGAAGAAAGGAAGAAGAAAGAAGAAGAAAGGAAAGGAAATGGGGTGGTGCGGCTGCTGCACCGCACCATGACTCGCTCGAACTGAGCCGGCCTGACTCCCTGAACCCGCTGACCCGAGTCCGATCCCAGCCAGGGATGGGTCTGGTCAATCCAGATGTTTTCTGGCCGTAAGGAAGAGAAAGGAAAAGCAAAGAGGAGAAAATGAGAGAGAGAGAGGGAGTTGTTGTGGCTGCTGTGTGCACCCACCTGGCTCGACCCGGTTCATTACTGAGTCGACTCATCAAGTCGAGTTGGGTTGGTCTGTCCAGACTCGTTGCTAGACATCCTCGCAAGGGAGAAAAGAAGGGGAAAAGGAGAAGAAGAAAGGGGAGAGTGGGAATAGGTGGGTGAAGGTGTAGGCCGAGTCGACTCGGCTGGAACTAAATCTACCCGGTTGAGGCCGACTCCAGCTGGGTCAGGTTGGATCTGGCCTGATTTAGGTTAGCCTAAAAGAAAAGAAAAGAAAAAGAGAGAGGGATGGTGAGAGGAAAGAAAGAGAAAGGAAGAAAGAAGAGTTCAAGTGAGTGGGAGCATAGCCGCACTAGCTCAACTCGAACCGAATCGACTGGGGTGAGTCAACATTTTCTCCCCATTCTAGTTTTGTTTCGATATACTATTGTCAATTGCTAACATTGTTATTATTAGGAATATTAATATTAGCAAAGATTAGTCATTGGTGGATCATTATGCTAAACAAGTTATTATAAACGAAATGCAATTGTTAAATAGTAGTATCTTATTTATCATTCTTAAATATCCATCTTGGATGGTCATTAGTGTCACCATGATAACTATTTTGCTACACCAACTAATATTAAGTGTAACACTAGTGTTAACAATTATTTTCCTAATTATGAAATTAACATCGTTACCATTTCCATCATCATTAGGATTGTTAAATATTACGATACATGACCATTAGTAAATTATCTATTCTAATGAAAGCTATTACATACAAGAAATTAAAATAATATCATTATTAAATGCTAATGTATTGTTTTAAATAATATATATAATGTTAATTGTCATCATAATAATTTTTAACTAATAGTTATAAACACTAATGTTAGTAAATAGTTTATGATTATTAAATCAACATTCTTAAGCTATTACACATTAACTACAGTTCAAACCCTAGAGTTAAGATTACAACTAAGCTATAGGATAAAACCCTAATTTTACACCAAAACCCTAAAAAATAAGTAACCCAAACCCTAGGTAGCGTGTAGAAGTTGAATCTAATTGTACAAGTTCCTGATTTATGATAGGGATTGATTCTAAGAAAACACGCATCCTCTAACAACATTGGTAGGCGATCCAAAGTATAAGGTGATGATTCTTCCCCTTGAGCTTTCCATCTTCTCATTAGCTTAAGTTATAGTCTTTATTAAAAATTATAATTGATATCTCTCTCTTATAATCACATGTGTTAGCTGGTGGAAATTGAATTGCTATATTGCCTGCTAAATGTTCATCCTGTATATTTGTTCATGCTTGTGTATTGCTTATGGACTTCAAACTGGTACATTAGTGTGAAACCCCCACCTATAAATGTACACCCATACTCGGGATGTAACTTGACTGGTTGTGACCGTAATGGACCTTCGACTTGGTGGTTATTGAGTGGTGGTTTAGATGGATCATTGATGTGGGCCTACCATCCAGGGTTGTTGTGCCCAATGGTTTTTAAGGATCGTCTTTATCGTATGGTTTTGATATTCACCCTATGTGGCATATTTTGATACTCACCTTATGTGATTTTATTTGATATTTTCCTACATGGGTTCAATGATTTATACTGTGCAACCATGCGATGGTAAGCCTCATATACTGTAATATGATTGGCCACTAGTCGATGGGTTTCCATTAAACATCCTAAGATGGTAGTCTCATGAGCCGGGGATGGTGGTATGGGACCTATGCCCGAGCTGTCGGCCTACGCTGGGCCATGTGCTCCCCGTACTGACCTTGAGCTTATCTAAATTGGCTGGTTGTAAATGGACTAATAATGACTTGGCTAATCATGCATACATGGCACGCATTGTTCCGACTGGATGATATTTTCCAGGTTCGATGATTCCGACTGGTTGATGTTTCCCAGGTTCGATGATTGCATGGGTGACGGCCCACTGTCCGCACGGATGAGCATCCCTGGGGCGATGATTGCATTCACGCATCCATGCATCTAATAAGACCTGTATCATGTATTGTTTTGTATGCTTTATTTCATAACTATGCTTACCTAATGTGGCGGCGTGTAATCTTGAGGGGAATTCACACTGAGTTGGCCACTCATCCATCAAATATACAACCGTACAGGTAGTACAGGTGGCTTTAGTGATATGCATGTTCAGACTTGATGAGGAGCAGGGTACGATCGCCAGGGACGTATGACTGTAGTTGCCTGGAGGAGTTGCGTGATCTTGCGGCTTATATTTATATACTTTCTTCTATTCTTCATGTATTAAGTTTTTATAAAACTTGTACTTGTTAAATTTAGAGACATCAGTTTGTATAAGTCATTATGGGCAGCTTCTTGTACATTTGAATGATAATGAAATTTTCTTTTATGTCGATTTGTCCACACTACGCTCATTTGCTTACTCTAATAAAAGAAAAATATTATGTCTGACCATCCTTTAAGGTTAACACTCGGGTTTTGGGGAAACGGGTCGTGTACTCGGGTCCTGAATATTCGGGCTGTTACAAGGTGGGTCACACAAAGTCATTTTTCTCTCTTAGAGAGGCTTGGACGTGCACTTCCTTTCTTGGCTTGGAATTTGTGTTGAGAAAAGAGAGAGAGAGAGGGTTGTAAGGGAGAGAGAGTGATGGATGTGAGGTGAGTGATGGATGTGAGGTGAGTGATGGGTGAGGTGAGAGATGGGTTGACTTTGGTGGTTGCTTAACTTGTGGAGAAAGAAAGCATGGGTTGCTTTTGTACTTGACATGATGTGATTGATTGATGGATTGATTTGGGTGATTGATTGATGGGACATGTTGTAGAGATTCTCTTGGGATTGCAAACGCGCGGTATTTTTTCAAAATAAACGCCAGCCCACATCTTCTGGCTTGGGTATCGGATCGCTGCGTGAGTCGTGGCGTTGGAACCGCGGCGATGGTGCAGTCGTAATGGTACAAGTCTCGGCTTAAACCGACTCAATTCTATAGGGTACGACTTAGGTCGATCGCGAACTTTGATTATACGTTGCATATTGCCGGACTTCGATGGGAAGGATCGCGGAAGTCGACGGAATAGTACAGACTAGGATACGGGTCTTATAGCTCTCCCCACCTAATAAAAATTTCATCCTCGAAATTTATACCACCATCGCAACTAAACGTAACTCATAAGGGAATAGGAAACATAACATCATGTATAATCAAAACATCATAATCTCAGCATATCATCATGATTAAACACCTAAGAGATGGGAATAACGCCCACGAATCTCAAGCTCTAACTCCCAAGATGCATCATTCATGAGCAATCTAGCAAGACGGTACAGGGTCCTCACACGAATTGTCGATGACTGCTCCTGATGACTGGGGGTCCTGCTGGGTGGCATAAAATCTGTCCTGGGCCTGCTGGGGAGGTGCCGGTCTCCTCTGAGGTCTCTGTTGCTGCGGGGGAGGTCTCGAGGCTGGTGCTGCGGTCGCTGCTGCTGCGGTGGTGGTTGTCACGAAGGTGGATGCGGTGCCCTCGGCTGCTGCTGCTGTCGGATGGGGACACTTGCGCACACGATGTCCTGTCCTATCGCACCCAAAGCAAGTACCTGTAAATGGTCCCGAAGGTGGTGCTGGGGGTACTGCTGGTGCTCGAAATGTTGGGCGGGTCGTGCGTCGCTGCTATGAACGATGCTGTTGTTGCTAGGAACTACCAGAGGGCGCCTTCCTCTTCTGATCTCCCCTCTGGTCACGGGCTTTCTGCAAACTGACCCAATCTGACTCGTAGATCTGTGCCCTCTCCACAATCTGCTCGAACGTCGGAAGTATGTGTCCGATCACACGACTCCTGAGGGCAGGACGCAAACCGTTTTCAAAACGGCGGGCTTTCCACCCCTCATCATCAACAAGATACGTCGCGAATCTCGATAGTGCGACAAAACGAGCCTCATACTGGGATACCGTCATGTCTCCCTAGACCAGAGTCTCAAACTCTAATGCGTGCTGCTGGCGCACATGCTCGGGAAAGAACTTTCGGTCGAACCGGTCCACAAAGTCCTCCCAGGTTCACACAAAATCGGCCGCTACCGATCGGGCGACAGATGCCCACCAATGCTGAGCCTCACCTTGGAGAAGAAATACAGCTAATGTAACTCGCTGCTGGGTCGTACATCTCATGGTGTCGAATATCTTCTTTACCTCGGAGCACCATATCTCTACTACAGTAGAGTCTGGCTTACCCCAGAAATGCGGAGGATCGTGCTGTCGGAAGTTCTTGAGAAGGGCTCTCGCACGCTCTTGCTCGGCCTCTGCTGGTGTAACAGTGGGACGCCTACTCTGCCCCTGAAGAATGACGGTCATCGCCTGAAGCATCTGCTGCACCTGGGCGGCACTCACGAGTACGGTCGGATCCGCACCGATCTCAGGTAAAGAGTGGCATCCACAGGCTGGAAATCAGGAATATCCGGTGGTGGAGCGGGAGTAGTAGGTGGTAGAGCGGGAGTCGCAAGTGGTGGAGTGGGAGTCGCAGGTGGTGGAGCGGGATTCGCTCGAGTCACTCTTCTAGCCATTACGTCTTATACAAGAAGGAACAAGGGCCTATCAGCCATGAGAATTCTCAAAGGCATAACATCAAGGGTGTATGTCAGAAAATTGCTAAGTTATTCGGACTCGGAACCTATTCATTCTAGTGCATAGAAGATATGTGATGTGATCTCAGGTATTTTTATGTTATGCTCTAATACCAACTTCTGTCACACCCCAAACTCGAAAAACGGACTCACAAAATTCACGATCACCGAATCCGGTGCCGACAGCCTCCGTAGTACCCCATTCTCGACTCCCAGCACCCATACGCCAGATTCCGATCCTGGGATCCTACAAGGAGGATTTTCAGTATGATTTTTTTTTTAATATGGAGCATAACCACAAGCATAACGAAGTCACAAAACAACATCACCACATATCCACTATATCAAAAACTTTTAAGTACAATAAGGAAAGAGAAATACAGGGTGATCGAAAAGCTCCAAAATGATCAATACGGGCTCCTACCTCAACGTTGCTGCTGTCCAACGACACCTGCATGCAACGGTTGTGCATAAGCTTACAAAAGCTTAGAGGGTGGTGTACATATGTGCGTAAGGCAAGTGCCGAGTGTACAATATCAGAGTAATACGGAAATATGCGGTAAGTCATTAATGCTATCAGCTATAACAAAGCTATATGATGCAAGACATGAATGCTATCGGCCATACCAAGGCCATGCGGTACGAGGCCTATATAGCCAGATGTCATATGCGAGATGCAAAACAAGCATGCCTGTACTCATCAAGTACACATATCAGTACGGTTCCTCTTTGGATATCACCGGGGTTTAGTACATCTCACACTGACTGCCTCCTCCCTATCTGCACAGTCAAGTAAGTGGAAGAGACCTCACTATCTAACTAACCAGTAGTCTGCCAATACCTACCTCGGCTCGTCGATAACGGACTCATTTACGAGCTGGTCAAACTCAGCCTAGCTTATAGCCCCCTCACTCAGGCGGATAAGGTCACACCCCCTTCCAACCGACCATGACATAGTGAGAGATGCGGCCTATTGCTATTTGGCACTCGGGCGCTCGTGTATCCAACCGGTTTAGATGTTGGAGCATCCCCCGGTACTAAAAAGGTTCTGGGATTTTCACCCAAGGACATCCTAAGTGCCCACAATGCTAGAGCCAATATTTTCGGTATTCGATACGACCATCCACAATGTGCTTGTGGAGGTCACGACCCTGATGTCGGTAGGGCGTGCAATGATCACGACACACAATGCGAAATGCATGAGTCGCACCGTCAGTCATGCAACAATCTCGGGCATACCAGACGCTCATGTCGGGCACTCCGTCTCATATGGAGTCCCGTAAATGTCTTTGCCCAACGGCTTATACTATGATTAAACATTCCTCATATCAAGCATACATATGATGCGTATGGGCATGGATCATGGAGTTATACTAAGCAAGTTATAAAGTGATGAATTATCAACAAGCATGAGCCTATCAATGGGCCCTAAGGAGAGTTACAATGCGAACATTTAACCAACATTGTACTTACAATGTGGACGTCAAACCAACATTGTTCCCAAGGCATGGCCCGCCATAAAATATCATTACATAAACCATGGAAAATCACACATTGCAATGGACCTATATACATCTCTTTGGGCCTCGACCCACAGTCCTTAGATACATCAAATGGGCCGCCTCATATGGGCCTTATATACATCAAGTGGGCCGCATCAATGGGCCTTATGTACATTGCAATGGGTCATATCCCATGAGCTTTTGAAAACATCACAATGGGCTTCGTAACATGGGTCTCATATATATCAAAGTAGGCCTTGACAATGGGCCACGAATACATCGAATGGGACCTAATCACATGGGACTTACATACATCAAGGTGGGCCTCAACAATGGGCCACAAAGACATAAGATGGGCCCACATTACATGGGCCTTATGTATGTCAAATGGGCCACAACAATGGGCCACACCAGAATACAAGTGGTGATAAGGATTTCCACCATTAAAATTCCTAAGGCCCACCATAACATGTATTTCTCATCCAACCTGTTCCTAAGTTAATATAGGGATAGATGAAGTGGAATGAATATCAGCTTAATAGGAAACTGCTATGGTTCCTTAGAAATTTGAACGGTGGACTTCATTGTCCACTACATAAAATGGTGGGGTCCACTTGAACCTTAGATCTAACTTATTTTTAGTCTCAAGCTTTAAAACGAGCTCTCAAATGGTTGAACGGCCTGGATGCAACACATGCATCATGGTGGGTCCCACATGAAGGCCCACCATAACATATATATATGATAATATATATATATATATATATATATATATATATATATATATATAATATATATGTTATGGTGTATATATATATATATATATATATATATATATATATAATATATATATATATATATACACCCACACTCCACCACACACACACACACACCACGCACACACGCACCCCACCGTCCCCTGGATGGTGGGGATAGAACAAATACATCACTGTATTATTGTGGGTCCCACCATAATGTTTATATGCAATCCATACCGTCCTAAGTCCATAAGCAGTCACGCCTCCTAGGGTAAAAACAAAGTTTTCATGATTCAAAACTTTTGTGGACCCAAAAAGGGTTTTAATGGCAAAGGGTCAGCCCCACTATTTCCTGTGCTGTTGTGGCCACTGTGCTTTGATGGGCCTTTTGTTTGGGGGGCCCACTTCAAGCAGGGGCCCACCTCATGAACGGCATGGATGACATTCATCTATGCTGGCATCATGCAGGGGCCGGCAGGGGCCGTGGTCCTGCCTTCGTCAGCCCACTAGCAGCAGGCGCTGCCTGCGTCTCTGACAGCAGCAGCGTCTGCTGCTTGTAATTTATTTTTTTTGAAACCTGTTTTCTCAAGGTTTTTCATGCGCGAGGCCTACATCAGTACAATCCGACCCTGCCATTGGTCCCCATAGCTTAAGACAAGCCAAACAGGCCCAATATTGAATATATTTTGACATATCGAAACATCGGGGAAGATTTAAATGGTAGACATGCTGTTTTCCACGCTATGGCCCACCAGAAAGTCGGATCTACCCCATTTTTCGGCTCAACGCCTAAAATGGTCAGAGGAAAGGGATGGACGGTGTGGATTGGGCTCATACATCCATGTGGGGCCTATAGGAGTGGCCCACCCAATAAGCTTGTGAAACAAGCTCATATTTGTGTTTTCCATTTCACGTCCAGGGACGTCCCCGGACGTGGACAGTCTGTGCATGACGCATGCACAAGGTGGGCCTTACTCTGGTGGGCCACCAAATGGATGAATGGTATGGAACATATACACATATAAAGTGGGCCCCACCTACAAATGCATTGGATCCAATACATGCTTCATGGTGGGGTCCATCTAAGTGGGCCACACGGCATATCATCACACACAAAAGTAAATAAATAAAAAGAGAGGGAGAGAGAAAGAGAGAAAGAAGGACACGGGTGATGGAGGGACCCCGACATTATGGGCCCTCCGTTTCAAGCATCCAATCATACATCAAGTGGGTCCCATTACATGTGGGCCCACCAAATTAAAGATCAACGATGGAGATCCCTTCTCCACCAAGATGTAAGGTCTAGATGACCCATTTTCAAGCTAGAAAATAAACATCATGATGGGGTCCATGGAGAATGGCCCCATCAGGGAATGATCATGAAGATCAAGGTGGGCCATCGACTACATCTTAGGGTCCCAAGTGAGATCCATACCATTGATCAGTAGGCCTCACTTGGCCCATCATAAAAATACGAAAATCTAGCCTATATAAGCACCCACCGGTCGATCTTCTTGGTCCGATGGAACGCCAATCTCCTAGTGCTTCACTTTGATGGAGGGGATGAGAAATGAAGGGCTAGGATGGTAGATTTTTTGGAGAGAAAGGTGGGCCACACAAAGTCATTTTTATCTCTTAGAGAGGCTTGGACGTGCACTTCCTTGCTTGGCTTGGAATTTGTGTTGAGAAAAGAGAGAGAGAGAGAGAGAGAGAGAGAGAGGGAGAGAGAGAGGGAGAGAGAGAGAGGGTTGTAAGGGAGAGAGAGTGATGGATGTGAGGTGAGTGATGGGTGAGGTGAGAGATGGGTTGACTTTAGTGGTTACTTAACTTGTGGAGAAAGAAAGCATGGGTTACTTTTGTACTTGACATGATGTGATTGATTGATGGATTGATTTGAGTGATTGATTAATGGGACATGTTATAGAGATTCCCTTGGGATTGCAAACGCGCGACGTTTCTTCGAAATAAACACTGGCCCACATCTTCTGGCTTGGGTATCGGATCGCTGTACGAGTCGCGGCGTTGGAACCGCAGCGACGGTGCGGTCGTAATGGTACAAGTCTCGGCTTAAACCGACTCAATTCTACAGGGTACGACTTAGGGTCGATCGTAAACGTTGATTATACGTCGCATATTGCCGGACTTCGACGAGAAGGATCGCTGAAGTCGACAGAACAGTACGGACTAGGATACGGGTCTTACATTTTTGTGGGACCCAGGGAGTCCTCCGCACATTTTTGGAGTGCAGGGATGGGGTGGCCACCACCCCTGGGCGGAGGCACCTCCGGCAGCCCAGGGGGCGCGACGCCACCACCCGAGTCGCGACGCGCCGCCCGCCTTCATAGCGGGCCACGATGGGCTTGCGGTTCCGGCGGCCCCTCGCCCCCCACACACACATGTGGGGCCCATTTTCTTGTGGGACCACCTTATTTGATCCCTCTTTGCTCCCCTTTGTTCATTTCACCCCTCTCCTAGCCTTCTAAACAACTCCAAACCCCTCCAAAACCCATTTCTCTTTCAACTCCTCTTTTCCATACACCCAAACTTTCGTTTTCTTCCATATCTCCCATCCTCCACCTTGATTTCTTTAAAACCCCTCTCATATAACTCTCCATCTTCCCATTTCACACCCATATGAGCACAAAACCCATCTTTTGTGTCTCATAACCTTCAAGACCCACAAACCCATCTCATCCTTCAAGCTTTTTCATATTCCATGGCTCTTTTTGAGCTTGTCACTACCATCTTTTCCCTCTTGACGCTCCTTTCCCTTATGGGAAAAAGAAGAGCGGCCCCGGATGAGGCCAGGCCGAGCCGTCCAACCCGTTCGAGGAAGCAGACGACAGCCGTGGCTACTACAAGTGTTGAGCGAGAGCGAAGGGCGAAACGGGACCTCGATCCTCAAATTCTGTTGGAGAGATCGCTACCGTAGGGTACCGAACTAGGTAGGTTCCATAACCGCAGATTTGTATTTGAAGCACATGTTGATGAGAAATTATTTAGACTGTATCCAGTGATGGATGTCCTGTTGGAGGTTGGGTGGGATCCCATATTTGAAGGCAAGTCTCATGCTAGTGAAGGCGCTGTCCGAGCCTTCTATGGCCACATACGGAACCCACTACTGGAGCCTCTTCGGTTTACTATTCCCTTAGGAGGTAGGAAGCCATAGTCAATGTAGATGTGATGGCCCGTATCATGGGAGTTGAGCATGGTGTGGTACATGCTAGTGTATCTCGTCTTACTAGTGTACGAGAGAGAGATCGCCGCACGCAATTTCTTTGTGACCGACTAGCTCATTGGAGGTGAGGCAATAGCCTTCCATTGACAAAAATGATAGCAGACTTCCGCCTACTTCACCACATATGCACGTACAACGTGTATCCTAGGTGGAGCAACAGTATCGAATGCACTCGTTTGATGGTGGACTTCCTATATAGAACTAGACAAGGAGATAAGCTGTGTCTGCCTACTTTTATCATATCACAGATAATCAGGACAGCATGCTCTACTAGGGGAGACGCTTCACTCCCATTTGGCTGACTTATCTGCAAGTTTGCTCGTAACTTCGGTTTCAGGCTCAACATGGATAATCTTGCACCCATCCACTTTATCAATGAAACTACGCTCAACAATATGGGGATCAGCCTTAGACAACGCCAAGCCCATCTCGATGAGTATGGAGATGAGATAGAAGAGGAAAGTGAAGAGGAAGAAAGTAGTGAAGAAGAGGAAGGAAATGAAATAGAGGAAGGAAGTGAGGAAGAAGGCAGTGATGAAGAGGGAAGTGAGGAGGAAGAGCAGGAAGAGGAAGAGGAGGCCCAAGAGTCTGATGGGGGCCCTCCTACTGCTACACATGACAACCGCCATGATCGGGTTGCCTTAGAAGCCCGTATGGCCAAGATAAAAGAAAACCAGGCCGCCCTGAGACGGGAAGTCAATGAGAACTAGGCCTACCTAAAACAGAAATTCAAGAGAATGTCTCGCACTCTGAAGACCCTCCTGTACTGCATGCAGGATAAGGATGCGTATTGACCTGATAGTCAACCCATTGTATCATTATGACGTCATCCTCGGCATGGATTAGCTCATCGAAATGAAAGCCGAGATTGACTGCGAAACCAGAGTGGTGACAGCACATAAGACTGAGGGCACGACCTTCACTTTTCCAGTTTAGGTTAGTTGGCCCTACCGCATTAGTTGTTACGCTTCCTTGTTGGAAAATGTTGATGGTCCAACACTTGGGGACACCCATGTAGTCCAAGATTTCACAGACGTGTTCAGGACGATACCTGGACTACCTCCTCAGCGTGAGATCGACTTTACTATCAACCTTGTGCCTAGTGCGACGCCCATTTCCTTACCAACATACCGCGTGCGAAATGGAGGAATTGAGGAGACAGATAGATGATCTGCTGGATTCAGGTTTTATACGGCCTAACGTATCTCCTTGGGGAGCACCTGTATTGTTTGTAAAGAAGAAAGATGGATCATTGCGGTTGTGTATTGATTATCACAGATTGAATCACGTCACAGACAAGAACAAGTATCCTCTGCCCAGGATAGATGACCTATTTGACCAGTTGAAATGGGTACAGTATTTCTCAAAAATTGATTTACAGTCTGGATATCATCAGTTGCATGTCAGGGATGAAGACGTGCAGAAAATAGAATTCAAACCAAATTTGGGCACTATGAATTCCTCGTGATGTCGTTTGGGCTCACGAACGTGCCGGCCGTATTCATGGACCTCATGAATAGGGTATTTCGGCCGTATCTGTACCATTTCATCATCGTATTTATAGATGACATTTTGATATACTCTAAGAGTTGGAAAGATCATGAGGAGCACTTACGAGCAGTCTTCGATACTCTCAGGAAGAATCAGTTATTTGCTCAGTACCAGAAATGTGACTTTTGGAAGAAAGAAGTCAAGTTTCTGGGACACGTGGTGTCCAAGGAAGGAATTGTCGTGGACCTTACTAAGGTGGCCGTGGTACAGGACTGGGAGCAGCTAGGTTACTATCGCCGATTCATCAAGGACTTTTCCAAGATAGCCAGACCATTATCTCAACTCACTCGAAAAGATCTTAAGTTTGCTTGGTATGAGAAGGCAGAAGCGGCCTTTCTGGAATTAAAGGACAAACTGACGTCCGCACCTGTGTTAGTATTGCCAAAGTAGGGGGTCATATATACTATATACACTGATGCGTCTCGTGTTGGTTTGGATTGTGTCCTTATGTAAAAGGATAGAGTGATTGTCTATACATCGCTACAGTTGAGGAAACATGAAGAAAACTACCCCACGCACGACCTGGAATTGGCAGCAGTTATCTTCGCATTAAAGCTCTGGAGACATTATCTCTATGGAGAGGAGTTCGAGCTCTTTTGTGACCACAATAACCTCAAGTACATATTCACACAGAGAGACCTGAATATAAGGCAACAACGTTGGATGGAGACCTTAAAAGACTTCAAGTTTGAGGTCTCCTACCATCCTGGCAAGGCCAACCTTGTGGCCGATGCATTGAGACGCAAGAAGATAATAGAGTTTGTTTTTCCGCTGATGATAGAAGAATGGAATATGGTAGAGTTCGTGCGAGACTTCGAACAGAAGCTTACAGTAGAGGAGCCGTTCGAGAGCGTTGCACACCTTCACGTACAACCACTTATTGATGACCGAATCATTGCGGCACAGAAAGAAGATGAACTGTTGGTGAAAATGAGAGAGCAAGCGAGTGACAATGAAGAATCCGAGTGGAGAGTTGGCTTGGATGGAGGTTTGAGGTATCGTGGCCGCCTATGCATCCTGAACTTCCATGACTTGAGGAGAGAGATTTTGGAAGCCGCACATAATTCAAAATTGGCAATGCATCCCGGTAGTATAAAGATGTATCGGGATTTGAAGCGTTCATACTGGTGGGACAACATGAAGGCCCAGATAGCAGATTATGTATCCCATTATCTCACATGCCAGCATCACCGACCTCCTGGTTTACTTCAGCCCATGCCCATATATCAAATGGATTTCAAAAGTGCTTTCTTAAATGAGGATTTACAAGAAGAGGTGTATGTTGAACAACCTAAGGGTTTTGAGGACCCTAAACACTTAAATCATGTATATTGCCTTAAAAAGATACTTTACGGTTTGAAACAAGCTCCCAGGGTATGGTATGAAAAGCTGACTAAGTTGTTACTCAGTCATAATTTTATCATGGGAAGTGTTAATAAAACTTTATTTGTTAAAAAATACAATGAACACATACCGATTATATAGATATATGTTGCTGATATCAAATATGGTTCTACATGTACTAACTTGTCCATTGAGTTTGCGGAACTGATGAAATCCAAATTCGAAATGAGTATGGTTAGAGAACTGAATTACTTTCTAGGCTTACAAGTTAAACAACAAGAAAAGGGTATCTTCATTTCTCAAACCAAATACGCCTTAAATTTGGTTAAGAAATTTGGATTCGAGAATGGTAAGAAATTCGATACTCCTATGAGTACGACTCTCAAACTCTCAAAGGATGAAACAGGTAAGAGTATAGACTCTCGCTTATATCGTAGCATGATTGGTAGTCTATTATACTTAACTGCTACTAGACCAGATATTTTCTTTAGTGTTGGAATCTGTGCAAGATATCAATTTGATCCAAAAGAATCATATCTTATTGTTGTTAAACGAATAATTAGATATGTAGCAAGTACTGCTAATTACGGTCTATGGTATCCACATGATATAAACGTACAATTAGCTAGATATACAGATGTTGACTGGGCTGTGAACATCGATGATAGAAAATCTACCTGTAATGCCCTGAATTTCGAGAGTCGAGCTAACCTCGACTCCCGAGATTCCGAACATCACTTATGTCCTGTGGAAGATAATATTCTGATTTCTTTCATGTTGGGCAATTGAGCATGCATATAATTATACTAAACAATGTATCATACTCCAGATTTGATGTAATTAAGCAAATGCATCAATCCAAAACATATATATATATATATGTGTGTGTGTGTGTGTGTGTGTGTGTGTGTGTGTGTGTGTGTGTATAAATGTTTCACGAAGCTTCTTCCAGAGTATGGGTCCGCAACTGGGTTCAATATATACATGTACAATTCAAAAATAAACAAAATGTGGTAATATAAGTGTAATGTCCATCTAAGCCCAAATGCCCAGTGCTCCCACTCCAATGGCATGTGGCCTACATCAGCCTGCTCGAGAGTTGGAAATAGGAGAATTCCTCCTCCTCGTCCAAGAAGTCCTGCTCCAATGCATTGACGTCAACCATACCTACATCTACACTAGCGTCTGGTTGGTATTTTAAAACACCGTCCCAGAGTGGGAGTGAGTGATCAACTCAGTGGTTCTATAAAGAAAAAGTTACACATGTTATCAAGTTAATCAATGCAGTAATGATAAGGCAATATTAAGCAATCACTTCCTAACTACTCCTTTTAATGCAAAAATGGAGTTTATGTAATGATGCATGCTCTCACCCATCAACACTCCCTCAACACGCGACTCCGACCACCTGTTTCGCATATGACAACACTTCTTCAAACGTACGACTCTAATGCCCTTTTGTCACATTCTAACTAATGCGACGTGGTGCATGATCATGTTAGCCAAGTGGTTAATTATGCTCATTCATCTAGTAACTTGGGGAAGCTAGGATACCTCTCTTTTTAATATTGATCTAAATTGAATCACTAGGCATCGGACAACCGCAGTGGTCCTACTCCTGTGTTCTTAATCCGTCTAGGTTCGTCACTCCTAGATGAACACATACGATAGACAAGTTGTAAAAAGTGGTGCTCGCGGTCACTACGGGGAGGCTCGTCACCCCAGTGTAGGTCGACATCATGAATACGATATCCCATACCACCATGCCCGACTTACGACTCTTGAGGATCATGGTACCATGGTTAAAGGGGATCTTTACAATTGTGAGGGGTACCTTATATTCAAACATTCGTGTTCATACATGGTAAACACACAATAGGTCAACCGATTTTATAAGCGATTAGTATGGGCGCACGCTGACGTAACCGACATGGAGCGCATAAGCGCCCCTCGTGGCGTAGCCATTATCGATAGTCACGTCCGACCCGTATCTTTCAAATTTACCCAAGGTGGCCAACCCAATTCGACCACCCAAACATGGGCATTTACCGATTACTTGGACTATGATAGTAGCCCCGTTCCTATCCAAACCCTGCTAACACACACGCATAATATATAAGTCAACATTCGATAAGCAATCCTGATGCATTTCTCATTTAGCCATTTCATCAAACACATAGACTACGTTAACTACAACTTGCATTTTATCAATTTATTACATAGGGAAATACATATGCATTTGACAACGAGAAATCCTGCGTTAACAATCATAGCAAGCATAAATCATTAGCTATAATGAAAGCATTGATAAATCGCAACCTAAGCATTTATAGTCCGCACCATTTGGTAGTGCACCCAACTTGGACTCGGTCCTAGGACTATGTTTCCAAGGAAGGATCGTCGGTCCCCTAAACGAGTACACAGGTTAGTTAGGTTGGAGAAAAGCCATTCGGGACCTACATCACTATAGGGATTCGTATTACTTACCCTAGGTCGTAGCCGGAGGAGTTTCGGTAGTGAAACGTGGCGGTGGTTAGGCTTGTGGATCCATGAGAGAGGATTTCCCACAGTTACAAACAATTCCCCAAACTCTCCTCTTCTCTATCTTTCTCTTTTCTCTTCTTAGAGTTTCAATTTCGTATTTGGGAGAGAGGGGGTGAGTTGGGAGCTATTTATAGCCCCAAACGGTGTGTAAACGGCCCCAGGGCCACCTTATACTATAATTATACCCTACGGGTGGCTGTTTCTGATTAACAGGGCTCTTAGGAGGGCCCACAGGCTCATCTTTGCCATGGGGGTAGGCTCCCTATCAATGGATCAACGCTAGGACACAGTTTTGGTGTCGATCGACCGTGGAGAGCCTGTGTCAGATCAACGGTCTTAAGTGTTCAATCGGGGCCACGGTTATACGGACGTGCGCAGGAAATTTTCCTTTCTCCATGTGTAAAGTTTGGTCGTAAACTAACGGTTCGAAATCCCCAACTTTACGTAAGAGTGAACGACCCAATTCACCTAAGTTTCAACACATTTCTTTAGAGTATTTACATTTCTCATGCACTCGACTCTCGACTCGATTTGAGCGTTTCTGGACACTATTCGGGCTTGCCTCCCACAGTGGTCGTCGAGCCCAGTAGGACGGACATTGTCCTATAATTTCAAGGTCAGTGGACCGTCGACATGTGGTCTAGGTCCCTTACGGAGTTTTAGTGTACTCTCGAGAGGGACAGGCCCCCGGGATTTCTCCTGGGTCTTCGGATGTCGTTGGGCCAGTGGTACTTATGATTCTAGTCCATCTCATTTGTGAAAACGGTGGCCCGAGCCTAACCCACCCAATGCTTAGCATCTAAGTAGATCTCGTCGAAATTAGATAACCGGGTGTGGTCCTCGGGTGGTTCCGCCCGAGATTGTACTCAAGTGTTTGTACGAATTTTTTTGGGATGTTACAATCTACCCCCCTTAAAGAAAATTTTGTCCTCAAAATTTGTACCTTTTCGTACTCCTCAAGGATTTGTGGGTAGTTCTTGGGAACTTCAGCTTCTGTCTCCCAAGTAGCCTCCTCCTCGGTGTGGTGTATCCATAACGCTTTCACGAGTGGGATGACTTTGCTGCGCAGCACTAGTTCCTTCCTATCTAGAACACGTGTGGGCCACAATACATAGGTAACGTTTTCCCTTAGTTCCACTTGCTCCCACCTGATGATATGAGTAGGGTTGGGAACATACTTCTTCAGCATTGACACGTGAAACACGTTGTGCATGCCTAGAGGTGTACACGAACCGGGGTAGCCCGGTTAACTCGCTCGACTCGGCTCGACCCGAAATTGAGTTCAATCAGGGACGGGCCATTTTCTTCAGCTCGAAACTGAGTTTGGACCGAGTTTGAATAAGTCCCAGTTCAGCCCGACTCGATCTGAACACGACTTGACCAGGCCCGACTCAACCCGACCAGGCCCGAATCGGCCGTTTACACACACACACACACACACACACACACACACACACACACACACACACACACACACACATATATATATATATATCCTAAATCCTTACCCTAACCATTTGAACTTGCCAAAGCCCTTCCCATAAACTTACTGTAAGGTCCGAAACTGGCCCGAATTCGCCCGATTACTGACCGGGCCGAGTTCGGGCTGGATACATTGGCCCGGTGACCGGGCCAGGCCGGGTTCGGGTTGGGTTTGGCTAGTGACCGGGCCAGGCCAGGTTGAGCCCAATTCGACTCGGTTCGGCCTGATGTACACCCCTATGCACGCCTGTGAGTGGCGTGGGCAAGGCGAGACGGTATGCTACAACACCTACTCGGTCCAAAATCTGGAAAGGACCAATAAATCTCGGCGTGAGCTTCCCTTTCTTGTCAAAACGGAGTACTCCCTTCATTGGAAAAACTTTGAGGAATACGTGGTCCCCAACTTCGAATTCCAACTGTCTCCGTCTCATATCGGTGTAGCTTTTTTGCCTACTCTGGGCCGTAAGGAGTCGACGTCTGATAATATTTATCTTTTTCGAGGTCGCCTGAACCAGATCTGGGCCAACTAAGCTCCTCTCGCCGACTTTCACCCAACAATGTGGAGCTTGACTTGGGCGTGCATACAAAGCTTTGTAAGGAGCCATGCCGATGCTTGCTTGGAAACTGTTGTTATAAGCAAATTTGGCATATGGGAGGCAGTCATCCCAGCTGTCCTTAAAGTCAAGTACGCACGCTTGCAACATTTTCTCGAGTATCTGATTCACCCTCTCAGCTTGCCCGTCAGTCTGAGGGTGGAAAGCGGTATTGAATTCCAGCTTTACCCCCATCGCCTCTTGGATTCGTGTCCAGAAAATAGACGTAAACAGTGTGTCTCAGTCCGACACAATCTCTAGAGAAACCCTGTGCAGTCGTACGATCTCTTTGAAGTACAACTTGGCTAGGTCATCTGCAGAATTAGAAACCCAAATCAAGAGGAAATGGGCCGACTTTGTCAACCGGTCCACAACAACCCAAATGGAGTCATGCCCCTTTTTCATCCTTGGTAATTCAGAAATGAAATCCATGGATATAAAATCTCACTTCCACTCGGCTATGGGTATGGGTTGAAGTAAACTCGGGGGTTGGCGGTGCTCAGCCTTGACTTGCTGACATGTAAGGCATCGGGATACAAAATCTGCTATTTGGGCCTTCATGTTGTCCTACCAATATGAACACTTCACATCTCGATACATCTTCATACTACCCGGGTGCATTGCCAACTTTGAATTGTGAGCGGCATCTAGAACTTCTCTCCTCAGATTGTGAAGGTTTGGGATGCATAGGAGGCCACGATACCGTAAACCTCCATTTAAGCCGATCCTCCATTCTGATTCTTCGCCATCGCTTGCTCGCTCTCTCATTGTAACGCCCTGAAAATTGGGGGTTAAGCAGAAGCTCAACTCCCGAGTTCCAACGCATCACTTATGCAACATAGATAATGATGTTTAAATGTTGTCCATATTAGCGCATTAAACACGAGTGAGATTATACTAAAACGACATATCATACTCCAGAGATAATTAAGTTAAGCAAGCGGAAGACTGAGATAGGTATATAATGTATAAAAGTGTCTCTCAATCCCCAAAGTATGAGTATGTTACCAGGCTGAATATATACATGTGTTGATCCAAAATTTACAAAATATAAAATGTGAAAGTCCGACTAAATCATATAATCCCTGTAATCCCATCGATCAGTACATGGTCTACATAGACCCGCCTGATAGCTGAACGTGGGAGAATTCTTCCTCCTCGTCTATGAAATCTCAATCAGTAGCGTGGACATCGTCGCCACCTGTATCTACAACAGAGTCTGGTTGGTGTTTTAAAACACCATCCCAGGTGGGAGTGAGTAGCTAATTCAGTGGAACTATAAAGTAAAGGTTAACATGTTATCAATTCAATCAAGTAGTACAACAATCATGTCCTAAGTACTCTTGTTAATGAAGGGATGATATGTTATAATGATGCATGCCCTCACCTGCACTCCCTCAGTGACATCATCTCACGGTCACACATGCAACACTCCCGTTGTGCTCAACTCCATCGCCAAAGACACATGCAATGCGGTGATGTACGTGTTAGCTAAGTTCTTAATTACCTATTCATACAGTAGGTTTGGGAAGCTAAGGTACCTCCCTTTATATCATTTACCAAAACAATGATCCATCTAGGGTCGTCAATCCTAGTTAATCACATAAGATAGGCAAGTTCGAGAGTTTACACTCTAGGTCGCTACGAGAGGCTCGCCACCATCAGCGTAGGCCTATTTTGTACTCGAGGTCACACCACCAACGCCCTACCAACTGACAGTGTATTTTCGAAGGCTCGTCACCAACCCAACTGGGGACCACAGCCAGGTTGCGCCGTGGTAGGCTTATTTTATACTCGATGTCACTACGGGAAAGGCTCGTCACCTTAGCGGAGGCCGACAGCTCGAATACAGTGTCTCATACCACCGTATTCGGCTCACAAGTTTGGGTTGCTCACTGGTCACTACGGGGAGGCTCGTCACCCCAGCGTAGGCCGATAGCTCAACCACGGTGTCCCATACCACCATGCCCTGCTTATGAGTCTTAGCGGATCGTGGTACCAAGGTTAAACAGACTTTGCACTGGTAAGTGATACCTTAGATTCAAGCAGCAGCGTCCATACATGGTAAACATACATTAGGCCAATCGGGTTACTTGACAGCTCGACTAGTACGAGCGCACGTTGACTTAATCGACATGGAGCGCATAAGCACTCCGCGTGGCCTAACTACTGTCGACAAACAACGCATGACTTAGATTCATCGAACATGTCTTGTGTGGCGAAACGACCTCGGCCACTAATTCGGGAATCATTATCAATTGCCTGGACAACGCGGTAGTTCCAATCATATTCATACACAGTAGGCATTCATAGGTGATAGTCAAACAACATGTGATAACCAATTTCAGTATAAATCTCATTTGAGCATTTTAACAAACACATCGTACACATATTGCATACATAGGCATTTCATCCATAAAGCACGTAGTAGTAAGATATGTTACATGAAGGAAACTGTAACTATAGATAAGGTAATTGAGAATCCTATCTCAACACCCTCATTAAATACATTTCCACAAGCATTTTCTCATTCAGCATTTTATCAAACACTTAGACTACACATATCAACATATATGCAATAAATTAGTTATAACGTATATTATAGCAAATCCTTTCACAAGGGAGTTGCCACACGTACAACAATCATATATTCTCAAACAACAATCATAACAAGCACAAAACATAATTCCATATTCATACAAACATTTCAACAAACACATGGAATGCATTAATTTCAACATGGTTCATTTATATATGTAAATGCGAAAAACATCGCATCTAAGCATATGTGATAGCAATCAAGTCAATCATAAATCATTAACTGACATTGAAAGCCTTGAAAACCATAACCTAAACATTTATAGTCCGCACCTATCGCCGGTACGCCGATTACGAACTCGGTTCGAACCCTACGTCTTTGTCTACGGCACAACGACTACCTAAAACACGAAAGAGGTTAGCTATTTCGCTGATTTTTCTACTTGGATTCATAAAACAAGATTAGGGTTAGGATTCCTTACCCAAATCGAAGTTGGAGACGATCGTGAAGCGATGTGGAAGGGTGAATCGAGACGTGGAGTTGTAGGAGAGAATCCCAGCAACGATCTCCCACTCTCACTCTCTTCTCCTCACTCTTTTCTCTCATTTTCTCTCTTCTCTCCCCTAGGGTTTGGAGAAATTCATATGGGAGAGAGAGAGATGTGGCCTTGTATAGGCTCAAAAGCAATGTGAATGGGCCCAGGGCCATGGTATACTTAGGTTATAGCCAAAGGGTGTCCGTTTCGGGCAAACGGAGCTCATCTGGAGGTCCATTGCTCGCATACGGCTCGAAGCAAGTTCCCTGACGATAGATCTAAGCCAGGCTACTATTTCGGTCCAATCTGATTAGTGGATCAACCGTGGAGGACCCGTATCAGTTCAACGGTCATCGTCACTCAATCGGGGCCACAATTATACCGGTATGTGCAAGAAAATTTTCCTGATCTAAGGGTATAGTTTGGTCAGAAACTGACGGTCTGAAACCTTCAATTTCGCCCGCAAGTTAATGGTCCAATTCACTTAAGTTTGGTTCATTTTCTAAAGATATTCGCGTTTCTCACACACTTCGTTCCAAGCTCAAGTTGTACGTTTCTAGACACTATCTGGGCTCGATTCCCGCGATGGTTGTCAAGCCCAATAAGGCAGTCATAAGCCTATAGTTTCACGGTTATTGGACTTTCGACGCGCGGTCCAGGTCCGATACGGAGTTTCAATGTGCTCCCGAGAGCAACTGGGTTTTGAGATTACTTTTAGGTTTTTAAGTAATGTTGAGTTAGTGATTTTAATGGTTTTGGGTCTTGTAGTTTGTATAAAAAGTGGTTTAAGCCAAATCCATCGATTGTTTAGTTTAGTACTTAACTAAATTTTACCCTAATTACGATAAAATATAGTCTTAGGGTAGTTCTATATCCCTTTTTGACACTTTTAGTTAATATATTATTTTAATTATTTTTTTAATAGTTCATCATCAAGTCTACTTTATCTCTACTAAATTTCACTAGATTTCGTATTGTAAAAAAATTCTAAAAATTCTAGAGGTAGCAGTTGCCCGAACTAATAATTTTTGGACAGTTGTCACATCAACCTAGATTCAATTATATTAAATTTTTATTATATTTTTACTTATTTTTATATGAAACTAAACTTATCAAGCTTATATCTAGCTTTTTAATCACCTAAATCGGAGTTATATTGAGGGAGATATGACTTTTTGAAGTCGATTGAAAAGTACAGAAAATTGCAGCGAGGGTCCACTAAATTTCGGTGCACTGGCGGTGCGCTACGGTCAGCTGGAGTGCCGGGCACAATGAGCCACAGTCGGCGCGGTGGCGCCGCGGTCGGCTGGAGTGTCGACCACCTGATGTTTTTTGAAACGAGCGTATTTTGCAAACCAGAATGAGTTATTCGATGTGCAATATATGATTTTGGGGTAGGAAAAGCTGATCTATCCAAATAACCTATTTATTTTGTTAGATTACATAAGGTTAATGGTCAAAAACCCATTTTATTTATAAATTTACTATTTATAGTAAATTTTAGTTTAAGTATTGTTCTTCATCATTTAAACTGTAGGATTAGTGTCTACTATGAAAGTACTTGGAAAAAATTTATGAATAAGGTGGTGAAAAGTGAGATTTTTGAAGGAAATGGATTTAAAAGGGATTTGAGGCTTTGGGATTGGATTTTTGAGAAGTCGATAAGGTGTTATGATAGACCCATTGCCCAAGGATGTTTAACTCCAAGTTGGCAAAAATCTGGTATATTACACTCATCCTCAACAACAACTCATCTTCTTTTTGAGCCACAATGATTCGGTCGTCAATTTGTGGTTGTACGTGGAGATGCACAACGCTGTCGAATGGTTCTTCCACTGTTAGTCTTTGTTCAAAATCTCGTACGAACTCCACCATATTCCACTTCTTATCATTAGTGGGGCTACAAATTCCATGGTTTTCTTGCGGCTCAACGCATTGGCCACAAGGTTGGCCTTACCAGGATGGTAGGAGACTTCAAAATTGAAGTCTTTCAATGTTTCCATCCAACGGCGCTGCCTCATATTCAGGTCCCTCTGTGTAAAGATGTACTTGAGGCTCTTATGGTCGCAAAAGAGCTCGAACTCCTCTCCATAGAAGTAATGTCTCCAAAGCTTCAACTCGAAAATGACTGCTGCCAACTCTAAATTGTGAGTGGGGTAATTTTCTTCATGTTTCCTCAACTGTCGAGAGGCATAGGCGATCACCCTATCTTTTTGCATAAGCACACACCTTAAACTAACTCGAGAGGCGTCGGTATAAATGATATATTTGACCCCTTGCCCTGACAACACTAGTACGGGCGTAGACGTCAGCTTGTCCTTTAATTCTTAGAAGGCCGCCTCCGCTTTCTTGTTCTAAGCGAATTTAAGATCCTTCCAAGTGAGCTGGGACAACAGTCCGGCTATCTTGGAGAAATCTTTAATGAATCGGCGATAATAGCCGGCAAGTCCGAGAAAACTCCTCACTTCTATAACTGAGCCAGACTGCTCCTAGTCCTGTACCGCGGTTACCTTGGCAAGGTCCACGGCGATTCCTTCCTTGGAAATTACGTGTCCCAAAAACTTGACTTCTTCCTTCCAGAAGTCACATTTTTGGTATTGTGCAAATAACTGATTCTGTTGTAGAGTATTAAAGACCGTTCGTAGGTGTTCTTCATGATCTTCCCGACTTTTTAAATATATTAAAATGTCGTCTATGAATACGATGAAAAATTGGTAGAGATACGGTCGGAACACCCGGTTCATGAGATCCATGAATATGGCTGGCGCATTTGTAAGTCCAAACGACATCATGAGGAATTTATAGTGCCCGAAGTTAGTCCTAAAAGCTATTTTCTGCACGTCTTCATTTCTGACGTACAACTGGTGGTACCCGGACTGTAAGTCTAACTTGGAGAAGTATTGGGCTCCCTTCAATTGGTCAAACAGGTCATCTATCCTAGGTAGAGGATACTTGTTCTTCACTGTAACATGGTTTAGCCTGCGATAGTCTATACATAATCATAGTGATCCATCTTTCTTCTTTACGAATAATACCAGAGCTCCCCAAGGAGATACACTCGGCTGTATAAAACCCGAGTCCAATAAATCATCGATTTGCTTCCTCAATTCTTCCATCTCGTACGGAGGCATGCGATACGTCGGGAAGGAGATGGGTGTTGTGTCCGGCACGAGGTCGATAGTGAAGTCGATCTCGCGCTGAGGAGGTAGTCCAGAGATCGTCCTAAACACATCCGTGAAATCTTGGACCACAGGCGTGGCCCCAAGTGACGAACCATCATAATCCTCCAATAGGGAAGCATAACAATGAATCTGGAAGGGACAATTGACCTGAACAGGGAAGGTGAAGGTCGTGCCCTCTGGCCCATGGGCGGTCACCAATCTAGTCTCACAGTCAATCTCCGCCTTCATTTCGGTGAGCCAATCCATGCCGAGGATGACATCGTAATAGTAAATCTTGGTTACTATCAAGTCAATGTGCACCACTCTGCTCCCTAAGTTTATAGGGCAACCCTTACAGAGTTTAGTGGCGTCTGAGATGGTCCCTGTTGCGGCGATGACCCTCACCCCAATCATGAGGGTAGTATACAACCCTATGCGCTTGACTGTGGAGCACGATACCAAAGAAGCAGTGGCCCCAGTGTCCATTAATATAAACATAGGTGTACCTTGGATGTGAGCCGTGACTTCAAAAGCCAAAGGTACCGTAGACGCTGCTTCGACTGTCTCGGTGGCAAGTGCATGTACGTGAGCCTGTTATGGGTGATTAGGCGGCGTTGTCATAGGCCGTTGAGGTGGCCTATTTTGGAGTGCAGGAGGCCAATTGAATTGTTGTGCCGGTGCCATGGCTCGCAAAGGAGGGGCCAAAATAGCGTGTGGGGGTTAGCGGTTGATCCTTTGGGGTGGTGCGTAGCCATTATCCCTCATCTTAGTGAAGCAGAAGAGGTCAATGTGACCTGCTCTGCCACAGTAGGAGCACATGCGGTCGGAACGCCTTTGTTGGGCTGGCGAAGCCATCAGTCTTGGAGGTAAGTTCATACGTGGCCTCTTGCCGAGAAGCGGCAGGGTCTGCAGATCGGGCCTAGGCCTCAGGCCCATTAGTAAGCATGCTCGGGACACCCACTCACCGTCCTGCTCAGCTCATAGGGACATGTTCACCAGCTCAGCATACAAGTGGATGCTGTCACATCTTAGTGCGGATGTCAGCCTGCAAACCCTCCGAGAATCGCCGATTCTCTTAGGCTCATTAGCCAAGATTAGAGGAGCATATCTGGATAGCTCCATGAAGCGGTTCTCATATTCTGCCACTGTCATTCCCCCTTGCTTGAGGCAGAGGAATTCGGCATCTTTCTCATTATGATAGGTGAGAGGGAAGTATTTCTCGTGGAAACGTGTCTCAAACCAGTCCCACGTCCACGTAAATCCCGTGGGAACGGTCCTCAATACACTGTCCCACCACATGCTAGATTTCTTCTCGAACATGTAAGTAACAAGTTCGACTTGTTCTACCTCGGAGCAGTGTAATGACCTTATCATCTTAGATATTCGGTCCATCCAATACTCGGCCTCCTCGGGCCTATGGGTACCCGCAAACGTGAGAGGACGAAGGATTTGAAAACGCTCGAATAGCCCACATGCAGCCATTGTCCCGGTAGTTTGCATATATTGTGTCGGCAGTGCCACATTCATATTTTGTGCAATGGCCCCCGCTATAGTTGCTAGGACTTGTTGTTATTGTTGCATTAAAAGCAACATCTTCTCTAATCTATTTGGGGGCGGGGCTGCCTGAGGCATAGGTGGCACCGAAGAAGAGGCGTGGTTCTGGCCTAGAATCGGTGGCACATTTGGCATTGGCCCATCTGTAGTGTCGGTGGCCGGTTGCGAACCTGGCATCGTCTCGCTATCTAGACCCAAAGTAGAGCCCTGTTGGCTATCATTCGGGGGAGGAGCCCCGTCGACTAATTCGCCATGTGGAAGACGTATCATGTTCCGACTAGTCTTAGGAGGCATTCCCTATATACAATGTAGGGTACAATATTCATAGAATTAGAGTGATATCGTACATACATCATCAACTTTTCCACACATTACTTAACAAAAGTAGCTCCATGCATTTCATTAAACAATATTTGCCACAGTTACATATGCTATAACATTAGATGTACAATGACAGAGAATGCATGACTACTGACTAAACAAAAGGATTTCAACATTTACTACCCTAACTACCCAAAACAACCAAACTAAGCATATCCAAGGCTATTACAAAAAAGAAAGAAATAACTACATACTACACTCCTAGTCCTTCGATTCTGGCGAAGGTGGAGGTGCTCCCTTATCCTGCATGCAGCACAGGAGGGCTTTCAGAGTGCGGGACATTTTCTTGAATTTCTTCTTCAGATATTCCTGGTTCTCCTCAATCTTGGTCAGGCAGGCGTCGTGAGCGACCCGATCTTGGCGTTCGTCGTGAGAGGCGGGAGGCTCCTAGTCGGAATCCTGAGCCTCTAATTCTTCTTCCTGTTCTTCATCCTCACTTTCTTCCTCTCTTCACCTCCTCTATCTCGTCCCGAGTTCCTCAAGTCGGGCCTGACGCTGCCTGGGGTCTATCTTCATATTATTGAGGGTGTTCTCGTTGATGAAATGGATAGGGGCGACATTGTCCATATGCAGTCTAAACTTAAAACTACGGGCAATCTTGCAAATTAGTCGGCCAAATGGGAGGGACAGATCCCCCGAGTAGATTGCGCCACTTTCATGATCTGGGTCAAGACAAGAGTGGGTAGGCATACCTTATCTCCCTGTCTTACTCAGTACAGGAAGTCCACCATGAATCTAGTGCACTCCGTGCGGTTGCTCGACCTGGGGTACACGTTATACGTGCATATATGATAGAGTAGGCGATAGTCAGGAGTCATGTGGGTTGTCTTAAGGCTGTTCTCTCGCTTCCATTCAGCAGGGTGGCCACATAAGAAACGTGTGTGGCGATCTCTCTCCCGCCTTTCAGTGAGATTAGCCTCACTGGCATGTACCACGCTGCGCTCCACCCTCATTATGCGAGAAATGACGTCTACATCAACCTTAGCTTCTTGTCTTCCCAGAGGAATGATAAATTGGATAGGTTCAAGGGTTGGGTCCTTTACGTGTGCTTAGAAGGTTCGCACAAAGCCCTCACTAGCGTGAGAATTTCCTTCAAATATAGGACCCCAACCATTCGCCAGGAGGTGGTCGATCACCGGTATACCCCAAATAGTTTCTCATTCACATGAGCTTGAAGACAACTTTGCGTTGGCGGAGCTTAGCGAGATCAATGCCCGCCATTAGAGTCCTCTCTATTGGGATTTGGGGGTCAAGGTCCCACTTTGACCTTCGCACGGCGCTCAAACTTGCCCCAGTACTCGTCTTCTTCTTGGAACGACTTGGACGGCTTGGCCCGGCCTCGTCCGGGGCCGCTCGTTTCTTTCCCTCTTTCCCGTAAGGGAAAGAAGCATAGAGATGGGGAAAATAGAGGTTATCATCTCAAAGAAGGCCATGGAGGTGGAAAGGTGAATGGAATGGAGGGATTTCAAGGAAATAAGGATTTTTTTGAGCCCTAGAAATAGAATTTGTGCTAAAAAGGATGAGAATGGGGAAGTGTATATGAGGCTTAGGGAGATTGAAGCTGAATGGGAGTTTAGGGATGGAGTATGCAAAGAGAAAGATGAAATTAAGAGTTTAGAAGTGAAGATTTGGGAGTAAGGGAAGGTTTTGGAGGTGTTTAGAGGATAGGAGAGGGTTTGAAAAGGGTGAAAATGGGTGGAAATGGGGGTGTAGGGCCGTATAAGGGGACCCCCGCACATGGGAGGGGCCCACACTTTCGGGCTGGCGGCGGCGCGCTGCCATCATGTTGGTGTCGCTGAGCTCCTCTGGAGCTATCGGCGATGCGCCGCCGATCTGGTGGTGCCGCCGCGCTCGTCTGGAGGTTCTGGCGGTGCTCCCACCATTCGGCGGTGGCCACCCCCTTGGATCACTGTTTACGCTCCATGAGACCCCCTGGGCCCCACTAAACATATTAGTTTGGGTCCCCGATAAGTCGGGTTCACCCATCGCGGTACAAAGGGTGTTTCATCACGTCTTCTGGATCCATTTTTTATTCAAAAATTTGTCAATTGACAACCTAGATAGACTTAGAATCACCTAGGTTATTCGAAAGCTCCTTTACTTAGTTGGGACTAAATTTGGCAAGGATCTATAATTAGTTTGAACCATGAAGTTCAAACGTTTAGGTTGTCTCGGTCTCGCTAGATACGCCAGTTACTCCTAATGTACTAAAGTCGAATCGACTCGGCTCGTTATCCTTGGTTAGAGGTGACTGAGGTCACCTCACATGACCTATGTTCCCTGATTACAAGTCCTTGACCGGCTTATGGGGCTCAATCCTGCCAGTCGGCGAACCCTTAGGATTCTAACGTCATTTCCAGTTCCATCGCCCCCTACCTAAGTTTGAGTGCATCATAATAACCTATTACCCTAGGCCCAGTTTAATCCAATCCATGCTTTGATACCAACTTGTAACGCCCTGAATTTCGAGGGTCGAGCAAAGCTCAACACCCGAGATTCCGAACATCACTTATGTCCCGTGGAAGATAATATTCTGATTTCTTTCATATTAGGCAATTGAACATGTATAGAATTATACTAAACAGCGTATCATACTCCAGATTTGATGTAATTAAACAAATGCGTAAATCCAAAACATATATATACATGTTTCACGAAGTTTCTTCCAGAGTATGGGTCCGATGCTGGGTTCAATATATACATGTACAATTAAAAAATAAACAAACTGCAGTAATGTAAATGTAACATCCATCTATAACCAGATGCCCAGTGCTCCCTGTCCAACGGCACGTGGCCTACATTGGCCCGCCCGAGAGCTGGAAATAGAAGAATTCCTCCTCCTCGTCCAAGAAGTCCTGCTCCAATGCATCGACGTCAACCGTACCTACATCTACACTAGCATCTGGTTGGTGTTTTAAAACATCGTCCTAGAGTGGGAGTGAGTGATCAACTCAGTGGTTCTATAAAGTAAAAGTTACACATGTTATCAAGTTAATCAATGCAGTAATGATAAGGCAATATTAAGCAATCACTTCCTAACTACTCTTTTTAATGCGAAAATGGAGTTTATGTAATGATGCATGCCCTCACCCATCAACACTCCCTCAACACGCGACTCCGACCACCTATTTTACACATGACAATACTTCCTCAAACGTGTGACTCCAACGCCCTTTCGCCACATTCTAACTAATGCAATGTGGTGCATGATCACATTAGCTAAGTGGTTAATTTGCCTATTCATCCAGTAACTTGAGGAAGCTAGGATACCTCCCTTTTTAATATTGATCCAAATCGAATCATTAGGCATCAGACAACCGCAGTGGTCCTACTCCTGTGTTCTTAATCCGTCTAGGTTCGTCACTCCTAGATAAACATATACGATAGGTAAGTTGCAAAAAGTGGTGCTCGCGGTCACTACGGGGAGGCTCGTCACCCCAGCGTAGGCCGACAACATGAACACGGTGTCCCATATCACCATGCCCGGTGTAACGCCCTGAAAATCGGGGGTCGAGTAGCAACTCGACTTCCGAGTTCCAAAACATCACTTATGCAACATATATGCTTATGATTAAATGTTGTCTGTGTTAGTGCATTAATCATGAGTGGGATTATACCAAAACAGTAATTCATACTCCATATCAAGTTGTAAAACGCAAGTGGAAGACTGAAAGACATAAATAAGCGTATATAAGTCAAAAGATCACGATCGGTCTCCAGAGTATGAATACATCACTGAGTCACCATATACATGTAATAGTCTCAAAATCAAAATGTCAAACAGTACAACTACAATGATGATCCCTGTAGCCCCGTCGATCCGGATGGCCTAAGCGAAGCCGCCGGAGAACTGCATATAAGAGAACTCGTCCTGATCATCGTAGTAGTCAGGCTCCGCCTCTAGGGGCACGTCGTTACCTGAAATCAAGACAGGGTCTAGTTGGTGTTTAAAACACCGTCCCGTAACGTGGGAGTGAGTGATCAACTCAGTGGAATCATAGAGCAAAGGTTAACATGTTATCAATTCAGTCAAGCAGTAATGATAAAGCAGTACAATCAAACAATCCTAAATACTCTTATTAATGCAAGAATGATATGAACAATGATGCATGCCCTCGCCTACACTCCCTCGTGCTACACCATCTTACAGTCGCGGCATGCTTTCTTCCCTCTGTGCTCTTCAACCCGGGGCACATGCAGTGCGATGTTATGAGCGTAATTACCAAGTTTTTATTAGTCCTTTTCATACAGCAAGTTACGAAACTAAGGTACCTCCCTTATATCATTCCCAAATAAGGATCCATTCTAGGGTCATCAGTCCTAGTAAATCTTATACGATATTATGATTCTAGGTCGCTGCACTGGGCTCGTCGACAAATCAGCACAGGCCTAGTTATACTCTGATTACTACGAAAAGGCTCGTCGCCTCTACGCAGGTTCAGAGTATGCTCGAGGTCACTACAAAGGGCTCGTCACCAAATCAGTGTAGGCCGACAGCTTGAATACAGTGTCCCATACCACTGTATTCGGCTCACGAGTCTGGGTTGCTCACTGGTCACTACGGAGGGATTGTCGCCCCAGCGTAGGACGACAACTCGACCACGGTGTCCCATACCACCATGTCCGGCTTATGAGTCTTAGCGGATCGAGGTACCAAGGTTAAACGGGGTTCATTGGTGAGTTCGGTACCTTAGGTTCAAACAATAGCGTCCATACATGGTGAACATACAATAGGCAAATCGGGTTACTTGACGAGCTCAACTAATACGAGCGCACCTGAAGTTGATCGACATGGAGTGCGTAAACACTCCGTGTGGCCTAATCACTGCCAACAACTCTAGTACGACTCAGGTTCGTCAAACACATCTTACGTGGCGAATGAATCTCAGCCACGAACTCAAAGCCTGTTACCGATTGCTTGGACTATATTGTAGTCCCAAACACATTCAATCCTTAACCAGTAAGCATGTGGAGTAGTCAGAGCAGAATTAAACAAACAAGTAATTCAAACATATTAACAAGTATGTTATAAAACACAATGTAAACAGGAAATCCAAACACATACATTTCGTAAGCGATTAAACTAAACAACTTGCATGGAGGAAATCATACACATCTTTAAGGTAGTTGAGAATCCTATCTCAACACCCACCCTAAGCACTATCACCTAAGTACTTACTCATACAAGCATTTTCACAAACACTTAGAATACACTTATTAACATACATAACGTATGTTGGCAAAAACATGTATTAGGGTGAATCCTTTCACCAAGCAGTTATTACACATATAACTAGCATATACACACGGTACTTAATCATGGCAAACACACTTTCATATTTCGTATGTATACGGTATTTTCTATAAATACACATAGTATGTTAAACGTCACAAATTGTATATATAACTGAATTGCCAAACGAACATCGCATTTTGCATGTGAAATAACACCCACATCAGGAATCTATCATTATCTGACATTGAAAGCTTTGAAAATCATAACCTATAGAAACATTAAGGCTTCGTCAACGATGGTATATCAACCTATAACATGAGTTAAGTTAGCTATCTCGCCACTCGTAACAATTGAAACCCTAGAACAGATTAGGGTTAGGTTTTCTTACCTAAGAACGAAGGCAGAATCGCCGGAATAGCGATGGATAAGCATGCAAAATGGCAGGATAGAGTAACAGGAATCTCCTCCCACTTCTCTCACACTTTCTCTCTCTTTACTCTCTTCTCTCTCATAGGGTTTTCTCAAATTCGTATGGAGTAAATGAGAGAGGGTTTAAGGTCCTTATATAGGCCTAAAACTGATGGGAATGGCCCCAGGGCCAAGGTATACTTAGGTTATAGCCAAAGGGTATCTGTTTCAGCTCAACGAAGCACTTCTGGAGCCCCCCTTGAGCCAAAGGTCAGACGTAAGCTCCCTGACCATGGATCTAGGTCGAGTTAAGTATTCGTTCCAATCGAGTTTCCAGATCGCATGTGGCGGACCAGTTTCAGTTCAATGGTCACCGAAACTCGATCAGGGTTACAAATACACTGCCATGTATGAAAAATTTCTCCTGATCCGAGGGTGTATTTGGGTCAGATTCAGACGGTCTGATTGCTTATATCTGGCCCGCAAGCGACAAGTCTCAGATTACTTAAATTGATTTAATTTCTAAAGAAAATCACGTTTTCACACACCCTTCACTCCGGGCTCAAGCGAATAGCCCCGGGACACTATCTGGATTTGATTTCCAAGATGGTTGTCAAGCCCAGCAAGGCGGTCCTAAGCACTTAGTTCGTGGTCATCGGACTTTCGACGTGCGGTCCAGATCTGATACGGAGTTTCAATGTGCTCCCGAGAGCAGCTAGGTAATGAGATTGATCCTAGATTTTAGGTAACTTAGCGTCACTGATTCTACAAGTTTTGGGTCTTGCAGATCGTATTTAAAGTAGATCAAGCGGATTTCATAGCTAATCTAGTTTAGCACTTAGTTAAACTTGTCTAATTTCTAAAGGATTTGGTCCTAAGTGATTTCTGCTTGAGGTGGTACTAGGGTCTTTGTACGAAATTTCCGAGTCGTTACACCCGGCTCACGAGTCTTGAAGATCATAGTACCATGGTTAAAGGGGATCTTTGCAATTGTGAGGGGTACCTTAGATTCAAGTATTCATGTTCATACATGATAAACACACAATTGGTCAACCGGTTCTTTAGGCAACCTCGATTGGTATGGGCGCACGCTGACATAACCGACATGGAGCGCATAAGCGCCCCTCATGGCCTAGCCATTGTCGATAGTCACGTCCGACCCGTATCTTTCTAATTTACCCAAGGTGGCCAACCCAATTCGGCCACCCAAACATGGGCGTTTACTGATTGCCTGGACTACGATCGTAGCCCCGTTCCTATCCAAACCCTGCTAACACACACACACATAATATATAAGTCAACATTCGATATGCAATCCTGATGCATTTCTCATTTAGGCATTTCATCAAATCATAGACTACATTAACTACAACTTGCATTTTATCAATTTATTACATAGGGAAATACGTTTGCATTTGACAACGAGGAATCTGCGTTAACAATCATAGCAAGCATGAATCATTAGCAATAATAAAAGTATTGATAAATCGTAACCTAAGCATTTATAGTCCTCACCATTCGGTAGTACACCCAACTCAGACTCGGTCCTAGGACTATGCTTCCAAGGAAGGATCGTCGATCGCTTAAACGAGTACACAGGTTAGTTAGGTTGGAGAAAAGCCATTCGGGGACCTACATCACTGTAACGTCTCGGAAAAATCCGTACAAAGACCCGAGTACCACCTCAGGCATAAATCACTCAGGACCAAATCCTTTAGAAATTAGAAGAAATTAACTAAGTGCTAAACTGGTTTACATGTGAAATTAGCACTAATCGCTTTAAATATGATCTGCAAGACCCAAAACTTGTAGAATCATTGGCGCTACGTTACCCTAAAATCTAGGATCAAACTCTATTCCCGGTTGCTCTCGGGAGCACATTGAAACTTCGTATCGGACCTGGACAGCACGTCGAAAGTCCGATTACTATGAAATTATATAATTAAGACCGCCTTGCAGGACTATGTATCCCGAAGCTATTCGCTTGAGCCCGGAGTGAAGTGTGTGAGAAACGTAGATATCTTAGAAATAAAAATCTAAATTTATTAATCTGAGACTTGTCGGTTGCGGGCTAAATATAAGGATTCTGACCATTAGAATCTAACCCAAACACACCCTCAGATTAAGAGAAATTTCTCATACATGGCAGTGTACTTGTGGCCCTGATCAAGTTTCGGTGACCATCAAACTGAAACTGGTCCGCCGCGGTCAATCTATAAATCCGATCGGACCGAAAACTTAACTCGACCTAGATCCATGGTCAGGGAGCTTAAGTTCAACCGCACATAGAAAAGGGGCCTCCAGAAGTGCTCCGTTGGATCGGACCAAGCCTCCTTTGGCTATAACCTAAGTATACCTTGGTCCTGGGGCCATTTCCATCAGTTTAGGCCTATGTAAGGACCTTAAACCCTCTCTCATTCACTCTATACGAATTTGAAAAAAACCCTAGGAGAGAGAAGAGAGTAAAGAGAGAGAAGGTGAGAGTGAAGTCGGTGAAGATTCCTGGTATTCCACCCTGCCTCTTCCCGTGCTTATCCATCGCTACCGGATCGCTATTTCGGCGATTTCAATTCCACTATTGGGTAAGAAATCCTAACCCTAATCCGTTCTAGGATTTCAAATAGTTGCAATGATGAAATAGCTAACCTAATTCATGTTATAGGTTGTCATTCTGCCAGTGATAAAGACTACGTGTTTGAAACGAATTTGTTACGCGTTTACCGGCGTAAGGTGTGGATTATAGACGTATATGTTATGGTTTTCAAAGCTTTCAATGTCAGTTAATGATAGATTCCTGGCGTAGATGCTATTTCACATGCAAAATGCGATGTCTGATTTGCGTTTCAGTTATATATGAACTATGTGGAGTTTAGCGTATTCTCTGTATTTGTAGAAAGTACCGTATACGTATGAAATTTGAAAGTGTGTTTGCCATGATTATTTGTCGTGTGTATATACTAATTATGCGTGTAACAACTCCTTGGCCAAAGGATCTGCCCTAACACGTGATGTAGCCAACATACGTCATGTATGTTGGAAAGTGTAGTCTAAGTGTTTGTAGAAATGTCTAAATTAAGTATAGAGTTTGTATTTATATTTTCCATGAGTAATTGTCATGGATGCATGATCGTTGTACGTGTAATAACTCCTTGGCGGAAGGATTCGCCACAATTCATGTTATGCTAACATACATTGTGTATGTTACAACGTGAAGCCTAAGTGTTGGTGAAAATGTCTGAATGAGTTAGGAGTTAGTAAAGCGTACTTATATGAGTGTTGAGATATGATTTTCAACTACCCTAACTATATGTATGATTTCCCCCATGTACTTTATATGATAGTTTTCGCATGTGTAGGAAATACATATGCAGGAATTCATGTTTTTCCATGGAATGCTCAATTGATTGCATGATTTGATTTCTTTAATTCATTAATGCTTTCACTTTCTCATATGATTACTTGTTACAATTAAATGTGCTTGGGACTATTATATAGTCCGGGCAATCGGTAACAGGTTTTGATTTGGTGGCTGAGATTATGTTACCACTAAGGACGTATTCGTTGAATCCGAGCCGTACTTAGGTCGACGACAGTGGTTAGGCCACACGGAGTGCTTACGCACTTCATGTCGAACGACTCGAGGTGCGCTCGTGCTAGTCGAGCTTGTCAAGTAACCCGATTGGCCGATGTATGTTCATCATGTTTGGACGTTACAACCTGAACCTAGGGTACCAAACTCACCAGTGGAATCCCCGTTAACCTTGGCACCTCGATCCGCTAATACTCATGAGCCGGACATGGTGGTATGGGACACTGTGGTTGAGTTGTTGGCCTACGCTGGGGCGACGATCCTCCCCGTAGTGACCAGTGAGCAACACCGCCTTGTAAGCCGAATACGGTGGTATGGGACACTGTATTCGAGCTATCGGCCTACACTGATAATGTGACGAGCCCTTTGTAGTGACCCCGAGCATACTCTGAACCTGCTTTGAGGCAACGAGCCTTTCTGTAGAAATCAGAGTATAAACTAGGCCTGCACTGATCAGGCGACGAGCCCTTTGCAGCGACCTAGAACCGCAACATCGTATGAGAGTTACTAGGACTGACGACCCTAAGATGGATCATTGTTTGGGAAATGACATAAGGGAGGTACCTTAGTTTTCCAATCCTGCTGTATGAAAAGGACTAATAAGAACCTGACTAATCACGAGCATGCACTGCATTACGTGTACGTTTGGCGTAGCAGGTCAAGCACTGAGGAAGGGTTTCATGCCGCGATCGTAAGATGAAGTCGCTGAGGGAGAGTAGGCGAGGGCATGCATCATTGTTCATATCATTCTTGCATTAATAAGAGTATTTAGGGATGTTTGATTTTACTGCTTTATCATTACTGCTTGACTGAATTGATAACATGTTAACCTTTGTTGTATAGTTCCGCTGAGTTGATCACTCACTCCCACGTTACGGGACGGTGTTTTAAACACCAACCAGACTGTCTTAATTTCAGATGACGACGTGACTCCCGAGGCAGAGCCGGACTTTTGTGAGGACGAGGAGGCATTCTCGTACATGCAGTATTCAGGTGGGTTCATGTGAGCCGTTCTGAATCGACGGGGCTTCAAGGCTTATACATCGTAGAGGGCCATCACATTTTTGACATTTCGTATTTTGAATCGATACTTGTAATATTTTACCTGGGATGTGTTTCTACTTTGGAGACATACTACAACTTATATGTTTATTATCTATCTATAACAGTCTTCCGCTTGCGTGATTCAATTGTCTCTAGAGTATGATATACTGATTTAGCTTAATCTCACTCATGTTTAATGTACTAACACGGTCAACATTTAATCATCATTCTCTATATTGCAAAAGTGATGCATTGGAATTCGGGAGTTGAGGCTATGTTCGACCCCCGATTTTCAGGGCGTTACAATCACTATAGGGATTCGTATTACTTGCCCATAGGTCGTAGCCGGAGGAGTTTCGGTAGTGAAACGTGGTGGTGATTAGGCTTGTGGATCCATGGGAAAGGATTTCCCACAGTTGCAAACCATTCCCAAACTCTCCTCTTCTCTGTCTCTCTTTTCTCTTCTTTCTCTCCTTAGGGTTTCAATTTTGTATTTGGGAGAGAGGGGGTGAGTTGGGAGCTATTTATAGCCCCAGACGGTGTGTAAACTACCCCAGGGCTACCTTATACTATAATTATACCCTACGGGTGGCTGTTTCTGATTAACGGGGCTCTTAGGAGGGCCAACAGGCTCATCTATGCCATGGGGTAAGCTCCCTGTGAATGGATCAACTCTAGGACACAGTTTCGATGCCAATCGACTGTGGAGAGCCTGTGTTAGATCAACGGTCTTAAGTGTTCAATCGGGGCCACAGTTATACGGACGTGTGCAGGAAATTTTCCTTTCTCCATGTGTAAAGTTTAGTCATAAACTAACAGTCCGAAATCCTCAACTTTACGTAAGAGTGAACGACCCAATTCACTTAAGTTTCAGCACATTTCTTTAAAGTATTTACATTTCTCATGCACTCGACTCTCGGCTCGATTTGAGTGTTTCTAGACACTATCCGGGCTTAGCTCCCGCGATGGTCGTCGAGCCCAGCAGGACGGACATTGTCCTACAATTTCAAGGTCAGTGGACCCCCGACGTGCGGTTTAGGTCCCTTATGGAGTTTCAGTGTACTCTCAAGAGGGACAAGCCCCCGGATTTCTCCTGGGTCTTCGGATGGAGTTGGGCCAGTGGTACTTATGATTCTAGCCCATCCCATTTGTGAAAACGATGGCCTAAGCCCAACCCACCCAATGCTTAGTATCTAAGTAGATCTCGTCGAAATTAGATAACTGGGTGTGGTCCTCGGGTGGTTCCGCCCGAGATTATTCTCGGGTCTTTGTACGAATTTTTCGGGATGTTACACTACCAGTGGTGATGTTTCTACGTTAGAAACTGTTTGGTTTCCTTGTACAGTAAGAAACAAAGTTCGATATCCTTATCCACAGTTGAGGCTAAATACATCGCAGCCAGTAATGCATGTACCCAGCTGGTTTGGATGAAGTGAATGCTAACCGATTACGGAATTGTGCAAGATACAATGATCCTGTATTGTGATAACTCTAACACAATTAACATTTCTAAAAATCCCATTCAACATTCTCGTACGAAGCACATAGACATTCGTTACCATTATATTCGAGAATTGGTTGAAGCTAAGAGCATCTCTTTAGAATACATGCAGACCGAAAATCAACTTTCCGATATCATGACGAAATCGCTTGATAGGAATAGGTTCTCTAAATTGAAACATGATATTGGTATGTGTATTTTAAATTAATTATGTCATGTTTTTTTTTTTTAATTTTTAAGACAAAAATTTAATATATATATATAATATATATATATATTAAAAATTTTTAATCTGCACGACCGGTCGAGCACGTCCTCGACCAGTTGAGCCTCGACGGGTCGAGCTCGTACTCGATCAGTCGAAGAGCGCAGGTTGGCTTCCTAAAAAGGGGGGAAAGGAAATCACTTTCTTCCCATTTTCTTCTTCTTCCTCAACAACTCCTTACTCGACTCGTCGAACCCATCTCCATAGAGTCCTTATAAGTGCATCATTTTCAATTTTCTTTTAGATTTGGGTTCTTCTATGCATTTTAATTTTTGTGGTGTTGTTGATTTGTGATTTTCACTCTTTTCTACAAGGGTTTTTGGGCAAAAATCTGACCTTAGCCAAACCCATATATTATACTCTCTTGTGCATACTCTACATGGAGCATCGCTCTAAGAGGAAGCTTACATGCAAGGGCCCTAGCGGCTCCTCCTTCCGGACGACTCCAATTAGGGTGAGAACACTGAGAGCTCCCGAAGAAGATTCGGAGCATGTAAGGGATTTCCGCATTCGAGATATAATAATCGGAAAGATGGTAAATCTTAATCATATTGCTCGCTTCAAGTTGTTGCCCATTCTTTCGGCCATTGGTTGGGAAAATATTTTTGGTTAGGGCGGACCTGCTTACCGCTCCATTGCACAAGGCATGTTTGCATCTATTGGGGAGTTGTCCCTTGAAAATCTTACATTTTCCATCAATTTTAGAGAAGGGACAATGCCGATAGATAGGCACCTGATTTCGAGCCTATTTGATATAAATGTTAATGATGAGGGTATTCCGATTCATTCTCTTTTTGATAAGATACTTGAATCTAAGCGTTGGGACATTACCTGTAAATTATGCTGATTTAATGTCGAGTGGAGTGGTGGTAATGCACTATGTGAGTGGCGGTAATGCACTATGTGCCACCCAGATGATTTCCCATTTCCATGTCCTTCACCGTATTTTTACCTCAAATGTCTATCCGCAGTCTGGAAACAAATCTGAGCTCACTCCATTAATGGCTTGTATTCTACATGTTGTCGCATCGAGTATCCCCATTTTCCTTCCTTCCTTGATCTGCTATTTGATCATACAATTTCGCATTCATCCTAGTCATGGTTCTATTCTATTCGCTTATCTTATGACTACGCTTGCCCTTCATTGCAATGTTGTCATTCCGTCCATTGAGGCCGCTGAGGCAGTTCTTCCATTTGACAATACGAACATTAATAAAATGACTTTGAATTACCTCCCCGGTCAGCAAGACGAGGATGAGGTCGAGGAAGAGGAAGCACCGTTGCCAGCAGATACTTCGATGGATGATATATTTGTTGAGTTAGAGTCTGATGATGAGGCGGATCCTGACTTTCAACTGTCTCAATTCGATGATCGCCTTCGCACACTAGAGGACAAGGTGGATGCTTTGAAAGTATCTCAGGACAATCTGACTGAAAGTCATTGCTCTTTAATGAAATATATGCGAAAATATTTTCATCACATAACGAAGGGCCTTCACCAGATTGACCCATCTATTCCACCACCTTCTTCCTCTGGTTCCGACTAGTTTTGCTTTCTTCTGATTTTGGGGTTGTATAACTTTAAACTTATGCTTAAGTTGGTTGTATAACTTGGCTAATAATTTAGATATTATTATGCTCTCTTAATGTTTACTCATGTTTTACTCTTAGTCATGATGCTTAACTTGCTATTCTATTATTCATTTATCTCATATTCCTACTTTCCTTTGTCAACTTGTGACAAAAGGGGGAGAGTTTGTATGGTTTTGATTGATTTGTATGGATATAATTGGTATGATGGTTGGAATTGATTGAATATATATTATTAGAATGGATATGTTAATACACAAGTATTCTGCACAAGGCAGTGAAGCACTGATTGAGGGGGAGTAAATTTTTGCTCGCTCATATTGAGGGAGAGTATGTGATTTCAAGCAAAACAAATATGTTGAACTTGTATGTTTGTTTTGTTATGTTTTGTCACGAATTTGACAAAGGGAGAGATTGTAAGTGCTGTGATATATAAAACACATTTATTTGTCAAATTTTGATGGACTAAAACAACTTGTGATGTAGTGACTCAAAAGATAGAAAGTTCACCTTCAAGTGAATCAAGATGGAAAGTTCACCTTCAAGTTCAAGACATGAAGTTGGAAAGTGCAAGTTCAAGACATGAAAAGTCCAAAGTACTCAAGCTCTACTTCTCTTCTAGTTTAACATCAAGCTACATTTACAAGATTACTTCAAGTAGAAGATCGAATGAACACAACTAAAGATTCAAGAACAAGCTACAAAGTATACACTTCAATGTTCAATGTTTTCAGGTATATTTGACCCTAGAAAGACCTTAAAGTTAGATTCTTTCGAATGTCAAACATAATTGGATTTCTATACTTTAAATAGGCTTAAGTTCGACTAGTCTAACCATAGTTCGACTAGTCTAGGCTTTGGTTCGACCAGTCTAGGAAAAACTTCAACCAGTCTAAGCTCTCAACTGAAAATCGAATAAAATTTGTTGGATCCTCGATCAATCCAGAAAAGGGCTCAACCAGTCGAAGGCACACCCTCGACCAATCGAAGGTGGCTCGACTCGAAGTCTAACAATGCATTTTGGGCATCATCGACCAGTCGAGTAGGCCACTCGACCAGTCGAAGGACAGTTTGATCCGATCCCGCCTGAAATTTGAAATTTGGTTGTTTCTTAGACCAGTCAAATGAGACCTTAGACTAGTCGAAGCAACAACTTTTCAGCCTATAAATAGAGGTCTTTTCTCACTCCGAATTACATCATTCAAGCCATATAAAAAGCCTTCACTTTGAGATTTTAAAAAAAAAAAAGTCCTCATCTTCTTCAAGCTATAGAACGGTATTTTAAATTCTTTTTAATAGCTTATTGTTTTGTAATTTCTAGATCTCTTTTTATGAATCATATGTTTTAAAGGGAGTTCTTGTTTTTCCTTTTGAGATCTAAGAAATTCAAACAAGTAGCCTAGGTTTGAATTAAGTTAAAATCTATTTAGAACATAAAACCCTTTATTTTGGTTATTGGACATTGAACATTGAAACATTGAACATTCGTCATCAACCGAAGCGGTTCTACGGGCTACATCATTCAGCGTCTTCTGAAGAAGATAAGTATTCACTTTTTGTTTTTGGTTTATTTGAGATATCCAGGAAAATCTCATGTATTGGTTTTGTCTGAGATAGCCAGAAAATCTCAGTGTGTGGGATTTTGATTGTGATATCCCTTCTAAAATCACAACTGTATAGGTTTTAAGGTGAGCCTGAGAAAACCTTGATTTTTAGTGAACGTCAATATCACGTGGGTTGTAATTATTGAGAGTGGAGTAGGTGTGGCTGTTTGAGGATAGTTGGTGTACACACCGAACCACTATAATTCATTGTGTTTATGTGATGAATGATTTTTGAGATGTACATGTGGTGTGAATGTTTGTAAATCTTTATGTACATGTGGTGAATGCTTGTAATAGATAGTTGCATTTATTTTTCCTCTTGTTCTAGTTTGCGATTTTGATTCTTTGTTTGTGGTATACATATGGTGAATGTTTGTTTTTCATCTTCCTTTGTTTTTATTAAACGTGGATATTCTAATCCCCAATACTTATTTCTGTCGAAACAATCGGCAGCTACCAAAAATCACAACTGTAAATATACGAGTAGGTCGCACAAGGTCACATGTTACACATTTAAGTGGATCACAAATTTATATAAAATAGGTGGGGCCAGAAATATCACAATATCACACATACAAATGGTCACACAATTATTAGAATTCCACCCAACTTAGTGGCATCCGCACATCATATGATCACATGGTTGTGGGCCGCACATGCCGCCAAATTTTTACAGGGTTTAGGGCAGCGCATACATCACTAATTTACATGGTTTAGAGACCACGTACCTAAGCTTCACATGATCAGGGACTACAAGTACACCACAAGCCCAAATAGTTTAGTGGTCGCCCAAAGCATCAATGACATATGGTTTGGGCCATTTATTTATCAGATGATCCCTTGATTAGGGGCCACAAAGTTCTAGGTGCTCTTCTTTTCTTTTCTTTTATCAACCAGGTATATGAGACCGTTCATCAGGTAGGGTGTATTTAAGCATCAATGTGGGGTCCACCTGAAATTGAATCTGCTCATTTTGGTATCCTACCCTATTGTGGCCTGTCAAAATAAATGGACAGTGGAGATTTGTCATGGCATCTCTGTGGTCACTATCAGATGGAAAGAGTGGATACCTCATCACGGTGAGCCCTAAGAGGATTCAATGGTGAGGGCATTGTCCCGCTATCTCGTAAGCGGGACCCACCTAAGTTCTGTATCTACTTTGGTTTTGGGCCCACACCCTTAACTGAGTTGTCAAGATGGATGGATTGTGTGTACGAGGCACATACGCCATATTGGGCCCCATCCTCAGCCCAGTCCAGATGGACTGGGTGGACAGCGTGGAGTTGTGAGTTAAAATACATTGAAGTGGTCCATGAAACTGGGTGGACAGCGTGGGTACATTTGTGATTTCCCTTAGTCCAGGTCTCTGTGACCATATCAAGTAGGTTGATGGCAAATAAACATTATGGTGGACTACATTGTCTCCAACGGTGGTGCCACTATCGCCACTGTTTCTTGTGGCGTGGCCCATGTAAGTCTTATGTCTGATTCGTTCGTTGGGCCAGCCCTAAAATGACCTGGAGAAATAGATGGACGGCTTGGATGAAAACATATACATCACGTCGAGTGCCTACAGTGGGCCCCACCTACTCTTTTCAACTGTCTGCAGAGTGGCGTGTAGGGCTGCACGCTGTTACTTATGGGCTAGAGCTGGGCACGAGCTGACTCGACTCGTCCAACAAGTTCAAACCCGGCTCGGCTTGGTCCTTGAGCTTGACTGGCCAGCTCCGCTGGGTTCAGTCAGCATCGGCCTGTTCGAGCTGAGTTCAAGCTCATGTGACATTTTATCAAACATGCCAAGGGCATCTTTGGATTTTCACATAATGCAAAACA